>CM060097.1:14397237-14409737 GCA_030522485.1 Stenchaetothrips biformis
AAGGATAAGTTCTTGGTCCCTGACACTTTTATGGAAGATCTTGAAGACAAGTGGAGGAGCCAGGCAAGCGAGGCTTTCATTACAATGGTGGCCTCGCGGCTGGTCAAGGAAAAGTTGGAGCTGAATGAGCTAAATCTAGACGAGAACCGGGTTTTCAGAAGGTACTGGCGGATGATGAAAAGAGAAATAGAGAGTAAGAAGAGAGAGCTACTGAGCAGCGGCTCTAATCTCCCCTCATCGGTAGGAAACTTTTTTTTTTTTTTCGGTTGATTAAACTAATAACCTCTAAGCACAACTTACCATGTGATTTGTCTCCGTCCAGGACTCTGATGATTCTTCATCCACGCCTTACCTGACAACTGATCTCTGCTGTTGCATGCTGGCTGCTTGGCGAATCCTTTTTTCGGCTTTCATGGTTTTGGTAGACCTACAGAAATTAAAAAAAATATATTATATTTTTTTTCTTCTTTGCAGAATGTGACTGCGAAGGCTGCGATGAGGAACGTCACTGCACATGCTGTGATGCAATATGTCCCTGCGACTGCTGCGTGACGAGGCGCTTCATCGAAAGAAATTGCAGGTGCGATCATTGCACGGGTCCACCAATGATTATCTATCGTAAAGTCCTACCTAATTGGCCAATTTATTTATGCAAATGCGAGCACTGTGTTCATATCTACACATATTCTCAAAACAAAGACTGCGATTGCTATTGCTGCGTGAAGGTAAGCTAATCAAACTGTAACGCAATGCATAGGTTTTTAATTTATACGATTAATTTTGGCTCTTGCTTTACAGGCCCGCGGGGAACCTGTACGACCACCTTCACCTTAAATGGATAATTTTTGAATGAAAATAAATGAAAATAAATAAAAAAATTGCTTAAGCTTGAGGGCTTACTAAAAAAACAGTGCTTAATATACTTACCTTACTCACCCGAACAGGACACAGTTGTTGAAGTTGCAAGCTCGTCACAAATTAGTACAATGGC
The DNA here is from genome assembly GCA_030522485.1 of Stenchaetothrips biformis. NCBI lineage: Eukaryota > Metazoa > Arthropoda > Insecta > Thysanoptera > Thripidae > Stenchaetothrips > Stenchaetothrips biformis. The sequence goes on from CM060097.1 coordinate 14,398,229, forward strand.
AAAATAAACCCTTTTTCTAATTTAAAAATTATATTTACAGAAAATATCTTACCTGCTTACTCTGTGCTAATTTTCTTTTTTTTCAGCGCCTCACTTAGATAGAGGAAGGTTCCTCCCCCAACTATGACGTTGGGTTTCCCGGGTTCGATTCCCGGGGCAGTGATGGACTTTTTTTTACTCCTGTGCGTAGTAAAGGTTAAACTCGGCTAATTGAGCGACCTTGGACAAGCATTCAAACGCCGTTGGGCTTTTGTTTGCTTTGAAAAAGTCGAATCAATGGCGTTGGTGGTTTCAAAGGCCACCCAGGGGACTTAATATTGCATTTTTTGTGTTTAATGTTATTTAATTTTATATTGTTTGTCATGTGAAGGTTCGGCTTTCGGTTTGGAAACACGCAGTGATCGGGCTCAGGTACGACTTTCTGCCGGGGACAAACGCGAAAAAAGGGGTATGACATCCAATGGGACTTGAGCGGATGGATGGTTAAGGCCAGTTGAACGTGGTCATACCCGAAGTCATACCCGTTATATTTCATTGACCGCCAGACCGGAGTGACTTTTGTTGGTGCAGGGTAGGTTAGGTCATTGCATGCAAGGTATGACCCCCGAAGCAAACTCGTACTTTTTTCATTGCATGTCAAAAACGGGTAGGTATGATTGCATAAATGGCAAATGACATATTAACAACTCGGTCTGCGTTGTAATTGAGTCTCTTTTTTTTTTAGATGCGATTGTTAACAGTATTTATAGTGTGTGCCAACTGGCATGGCGACTATGGTTTCGACAACTGTCCGAGACCTCCCGTGTACGTTGACGCCATTGATGCGTTCCAAGAACCTTTCTATCCATTCCCTGATCACGGCACTGTGTTCCCTGACCCATACGAGTACGCCCTATATATGGGTGTTAATTATGTGTATGGAAACAACATCGAAGTTCTTGGATCAGCTGTTCTCTTCGACAGACGCTTGAATTTGTTATGGTGCCTGCCAGGAAATGTAAGACTTCACAATTTATATAAATAATGCTTTCGTTTCAAATAAATGGCTACACCTGTCTTACATGTAAAAAAAAAAAAAACAAATCCGTTTCTTTCTCATACCATTTAGGAGCAACAATTGGTCACTTTCAGGGAAGATGTCTTCGGGCCGTCTATTGATCTTTTGTTTTTCGGTCAAAGCGAAGGTTCGGGGGGTGGGCACTACTGCCCCATTGTGCATTTGGCCTTACCTCTGCCCACTCCACAGCCACCAAGTCAGTCACCACCACCATTGCCCGAGCCAAAGCCGGATCGACCCACACCTCAACCTGATTCAGACCAATTACCCAAACCGCCTATTCCTCACCAGCCACCACAAAATTCAGATGGACTGTTTTCATGGGAGACAATTGATTTTGGAAGGCTGAAAGGGTCCACTTATTTAAACATTCCTTGTGGTCTTCAATCCTTTTTCCAGTCAATATGCTGTGTTTTTCAATTGAATGGACCGCAAGTAGTAAGGGCCATGATGTGTACTTTTTTCGAGCAAAATCCTCAAAAAGTTGCAATTATGTTTTGGAAGCATTTTAGAGGTTTAACTGCGCCCTCTGAGGAAGAGTACTGTAAAACTATCACTGAGACGAATCAGTGGGTCACGCCTTTTGACACCCTTCTTCTCTCAGAAATGTTTCATTGTGCCATTGTGCTGATCAACGGTGAAGATGGCTGCGAGGTCCAGGTGTATGGTGCCAAATTTAAGAGGCGGGTTCAACTCCTTGTTCCGGGAATTCAAAGTGACAACATTTCCACACAACCATTTTCAAAATTAATTTGGAATGATGAATCAGTCCCCTCGGAACCGGTAGGAATAAACACTTTTCACTAATTCTTAACAGATGATAGATTACCACCATGGTTTTCATTTATTATTCTTTGTTGTCTAGGTGCATGAATTCTCAGCTTATCAACAACCCGGACTCGTCTTTTTGGATGAAAGTGCCAATGTCTTTTATATGACTACTTCTCGGTGTAATGACAGCTTCTGGAGAGCTCTAATGTGGGCTATGGATACAGAGTATACATCTGATTCCGAAATAGATCTCTTGAAGGAATGCTTAATTGGAAGGGTTCTCCGTTGCAAATCTTTAAGCGTCCGTCTTTTTAGTGCTAATGGGCGAAACCTGAATTCTGATTCATATAAATCCTTTATTTACAATGGCGGCACGTTAGTTGCTGGAGAAATGACTCTATTGGCAGACATTTATGACCATCAATTGCAAATAAGAAAGCCGGGAGGGAAAGTTATGCACTTGCGAAAAGAAGGTCAAAAACGTGTCTCAATGAGGTTTACAGAACCTAACCACTTCAATGTAGACGTTCCTGCGGTAAACAGATTCCACTTCTTAGAATTAATGAAATTGTAACTCTCCAATCGCTCTTTATCTTTTTCTTCTTGATTGCAGTCTGATGTCAAGTGGGCATTTCCAGTGCATTTGTAGCCCCTCATAGGTGAAATCAACAAACAAGATGATGAGCCAGCTGCTGCCGTTGATAACCAAGATGATGATTTGATCTGTGTGGAAACGAAAGGAGTGTACGCTGGTTCGGAGTACATCGCCTTGCATGATATGGTCCCAGCTCAGTCGTTTTTCGCGAGTGTTTCACATCTCTCCAATAAGAGCAACGTGACAGTCTTTTGAGGTGAGTTGGCCCTGTATGCTTAGTCCGAAAAAAATTGGAAATTTTTGGAATCCAGGATGAAGTTGAGCGCTGTTTGTGATACTGACTATAGTGCATATGAACATCGCATTAATCATGCTGCAAGTCATCCAAGGAAATATGATATTGAATTAACAGCTCAAATGCTTAACGTAGTCATAATTTCCATAGCCCCAAAGCATGTTTACCATTTTGGCACGTCATTGAAAAGATTTATTTTCTTGAAACGGGATGCTCATACCTGTTTCTACCCATACACATTAGTGAAACTCAACGGCGTGACCATTTTTCCTCATATTGTGTCAGACGTGGAAAGGGTGACAAAGGTTAGTAGATAGTACATTTATTGTGTCATCTTTTACACCTCCATCAAAAATAATTTGGTTTCTTCCTTAGGTGTCACTTCCAAAATTGGAAGCAGTCCAATGGATAACACCAGACATGCTCCACACCTTAAGGAGTGGCAATCCTATCAAGATATCGCAAAAAATCTTAAACGTATGTTATTTTGCATTAAAACAATGAAAAAAAGAAAAGCCCAATATTTTGAACCCTTCAATTTTTTGCAGGAACTGGATAATGTGCCCCCTCCAAAAGAACCTCGTATTGTTTTGGTTGATGTAAAACACAACACATCGATAACTCGGGAGATGTATCAACACTTGATTGAAAGTAAACCCATAAAAATCCCGAATCACATTCAGCAGGTGACATAACGATTGATCCATTGTTTGTTGGTTATCAGTCTAATTTTTTCTTTGACAGATTCTTTAACGTTACCTTTCGTATTGCTTGCAGTGTCTTGATGATGCTTTGTCAGAAGATGAAGATTTCGATGACAATGAGTCGATTGACTCCATGGGAACTGTTGATTTCGAAGTAAATTACGAGGATGCTGTTGTTGAGGAAAACAATTTTCCCTATGACTCCTATTCCGATCTTCCTCCAAGACAGTATCCTGTTGTTCCACTAAACTGTAAGTCTAAACAATCCTCTTTTTTTTACTTGGCCTTATTTTGGTTCAGTCACACTCATTATTTGAAGTAAATTTTTGCAGATGTGATTCGTATGAAAGGTGGTAGGCAACTGCTCAACAGAAATATTGGCAATACCTTCATGTGGGCTGCCACATTTGCTGGAGAGACTCCTTTTAAAACAATTGATGGGCTGGACACGAATCAACCCATTGAATTCGGATCACTGGACGTGCGATGCACAAACGGGTGTGGAGCGAGGTATTGGAGCGCTGAGAGACTGATTGGAAGAGGAGCTAACATGCGTAAGGAGACCCCTTCAGTGTGTTGCGGAAAAAACGGCCGACTGCAAATGTCTGCTCACTCCAAATTTCGGGAACCAGAGGACCATATCAAGCGGTTAAACACTGAAGATACTGAAGTCGCTAAACAGTTCCAACACAATGTCCAATTCTATAACAGTGCCCTTGCCTTGGCTCACCCCCTGGTTCGGAGAGAATTTTTAAAGTTCAGAGGTAAGAGGTTGGTCTGGTTTAATGGGAAGGTGTCCTATGTAGGCAGTGCCTTCAACTCGGGTGCCGACGAACATCCCAGCACTGCTAGGATGTATTTCCACGAATCCTTAGCAGCAGCGGCTGATGAAAGAACTGCCTTTCTAAAATATGGTTCTCATGTGCTGAATAAAGAGGTGTGGGAGGTTTGTTTTCTTCAGAAAATGGGCCCCAAAAAAATTTTTGTTGACGAGAAGAAGCCGAAGAAAAGGGCCACGGCAAAGGCAAAACTACCTTTAAGCTCTCAGTTAAAGGAAAAGCAGGGAGTAGCCAAATCAGCTAATGCAATGATTTCTTACTTACAAAAGCCAAAAGGCGTAAGGAAAGAAAAAATTATAAGGCAACGCAAAATGACTGACTTTTTCACGGGTCAAAAAAGTTGGGATAAAGTTGGTGAAGCCATCAAAATAATTACTAAACAAGCTTCAATTGTTAATTACACATCAACTCGTGATTCGTAAGTCTTACCTGTGATTGCTGGCTCGTCCCGTATTATTTATGGTAGTCCAATCTTCACCAAATTTGGTATGCAGCCTCCTTGGGCGAACCAAAGAACCGCCCGGTGACGGCTTTTTCGATCCGAGCCCCAGGGGCGCTGCTGCAGGTGCATCGTGGTTTACAAGGTGTACATAGTGTCGAAAATGTACGCGACGGGCCAAAGTTGGCGATTTGTATCGCATGTTTCCTTGTTTTTTTCGTTCTTTCTGTTCTTACTTTGTCGGTCATTACGTTATTTCGACTGAGCAGCACGCAGCAAGTGGAAAACCCCAATGATCAGGAAATGCCTCTGAAAAAAGATGAAGCCAGAGAGGAGGAAGAATTAATTTTGGATTATCCTGCGAATGTCATGGACTTACAATCCGAATGGACGGATGGGCCCGACGATGATGATGAACCGCCAGCGATTGCTGTGTGAGAAATGATGATGGAATTAAATTGATTTAGAACAAAAGAACAAAAAAATGGGAAGTGCAATTTGTCTCAGTACATCAGTATAAAGGGAGTGAATACAAATTATGTTTAATTAATTGATGGTTTTTTGTTTTCAGGGATGGCTGAGTCAAACTGTTTTGCAGCATAACGTGTTTATTTTCTTATTTTCTAATTCCTAATGAAGGGTTTTTGTTGGAAATGTGTATTTACAAGTGAATTAAGAACATTCGTAATCCCTTGAACAGAGCTTAAATTATGTTTCTTGGCCCCTCAGACCCCCCTGTGAGTTTAAATTGGTTTCATTTTCATCATTAGCACCCTTGAAAACATAGAGGACGATGTACAACTGGGTTTTAATCGTGAAGTCAGAAAAAAGGCATTTTGTTGCCGTTTTTAAGTGTTTTTTTGAATGGCATCACTGAATGGCCGAGCCGTTAAGGACGAATAGTGCTCACACACAGAAAGACACAGACACTTTGCCAAAGTCATGCTATCGCTCCATTAATTCACTCAAAATGCGTCTTTTCAGGCACAACATATCAAAAAACAGGGGTGCTTGTTACGGTTAGGTTTCTCACCGTTTAGAAGATATGTCAACCGATTTCCATCAAATTTGGCAGGGGTAACGTAACCCAACCTAAGGTACAGCCTACAAAATATGTTACTGATCGGACACCCCCTTAAACTCTGACTGTTGTGCGTACCCGATGTACAAAAAACTCCTCTCTCCCCCTCGAGCCCCCGGAAGAAGACTCCGTTGAGTCCGCGGCCTTATCTGGCTCCGTCTGGAAGATAGAGCGTTGCCCCATTTGACTGTTGCGCGCTAGTGGGTAGGTTGCCAGCAGCAGCGGTGAATAGGCTTCCTGGGGAAAGGGCACCGCTTAACAAATTAATCCCTAACGCATCTAGCTGGCGGCCCCTTGGGCGATGCGGAACAGCCAGCCAAGAGGGCCTCTCGCCAATGTTGCGATACCGACCCTCTGGCACCCAGCTTGACCTAACGTTCCCTTCCTCTCGCCAGACCGACCCTCTGGCACCCACCTTGTCCTGACATACCCTTCCTCTAGCCAGACCGACCCTCTGGCCCCCAGGTTGTCTTAACCCACCCTTCCTCTAGCCAGACCGACCCTCTGGCACCCAGCTTGTCCTAACCTAACCTAACGTCGTGGTACACTGATAGAAAAAAGTACAGAAATTACACGGAAAATGTCTGGTCAATTTTTTACCTGGACCGTCCGTACCTTGCCAACCACGGAGGTTCTGTACATGTTTTCTGTAGCAGTTTACATGAGATCCTTATGGGGACCACAGAGACCCAGTACAGAAGGTCCGTACCTTTTCTGTACCCCATTTTCTGTACATTTTCCGTACCAAAACACGGAATTTTTTGCAGTGTAGCTTGAGTGCAGCCATTCGTGGGGGCAACCTTCTGCGAGCTCCACATGCAGCGCAGTGAGGCAGGGCTTGGAGGTAGGGTGTGTCCAGTTTAGCCCGGATTTGCGGAAGTCCGTGCGGAATCCGTGCGGACGTGCGGAACTTGCGTCCGCATGCGGAACCTCGCTGTATTTCCCTTTTAAACTCGTGGAAATGGCATAAATGGCACATTTTGGGAAAGGGGATGGTGCCAGGGTCATTATTATGCAGTTATTTTTTTTATTTCGAGGCCTTATACGTGATTCAAGAAGACTCAGTGAGTGTGTCATGTCCGTGTGGTGGGGGGATGGGTTGAGTGCAAATAGTGCGCGTTCTGCGAATACATGATCGTCGTTTTTCGTTTGTCTCGCGGGCGTTGGCGGGCTTTAGTGCTTCTTCGGTTAAAACGTAAGCCGGGTGTAATTATTACCTCTTACTGTGATCGCGTACAGTTTTGTATTTGTTATTAATGTTACAATGGACCATTCAATGGGTGAGTTTATTAAAAGTTTAGTATAATGTGCTCGTGGTTTCGGTTACCATTTCCAATTTATTGGGCTGAAAGCCTAAAGACATAACCTGCTGCCCAGATTGAACTTCTAAGCTGAGCCTTGAAATCTAGAATCTCAACTTACTAATTTGCTGTTACGACAGATGCAGATGAACTCAGAAGTCCGGCGAGGAAGAAGATGAGACCACCCCCGCCAGAGTGGCAAGTAAAAAACTCTATTAGGGTATCGAATCTTCCATCGCCACTTATGGAGGTACTCCATCCTTATGGAGGTAACACTTCTCTGTGTTCGTAAGTCCTGCAAGTCTTGTACTCATCTTAATTCTTATTTGTTTGCAGAGAACTGTGATGTCTTTTTTCGAAAAATTGAGGGTGAAAAGTAATATAGAGCCTGAACTTAAGACCTCGATTGTAAGACGCATAGATTTCCCCAGAGAAGATTACATATTCATTGAGGTGCGTATTAAATAATCTTGTACTATTGTTTCCCTTTGTAAGTGCAATGTACTTATACTTGATGCTTCGACAGTTCATTAACGCTGACATCGCCCACCGGGTTGGATCATTGGTGGATGTATTCTTTCAAAGAGTGGAGCTAGAAGTAGAATCACCGATGCACCTGGATGAAACAGCAGTAAATGAAACTATGGGGATTTCATTTAACATGCAGTCGATTATTGCCTCTACTCCTGGTGAGAAAATTTACGATTAAATTGTTGCGGTATTATATGTGATGGGATGACGAATTTATATATTCTTCTGTTTTTCAGAGAAAACTGTTACTAAGACTAGGCGACGTGTATTGCAAGTGAATGACACTAATAATAACAAGGTAACTTAATATCCTAGCTACTTTTTAAAAGAAACTGTTGTGATTATGCTGTCGTCAGATTCAGGAGAATAGTCAGTTAGAAGAAATGTTCTTTTTTTTTTCATAATTAATGTTTTCTATTTTCTTTTGATGATATGGGTGCCCAGTAAGGGTTATTGAAAAGACGACTTTTTTGAAATGTATACCGGCCCACGCGGAAAATGGTTCCCCTGCATGTTAAAACTATCCTAGGAACACGGTGGGCCCGATCAAAAAATACTTAGGGGTCGCCCAAACTTTTTTAAGGTTGAATTTCGGCGTACTTTTTCAGAAGTCCGAGTTTTGACGCACCAGGGGCTCTCAAAGCCCCGAGGTGCGTCTGGGCCGCTGGATATCGATTGGCACTTCTTTCACTCAAGTTCCGGAAGAAAAAAAAAGCTACTGGGGTTTATTTGGTCGCAGGCAAAAAAATCTATACCAATTTTTTTTGCTCTAAAAACGTGATTTTTGTGCATGTTTTACCATTTTGAGGGCTGTTAAAAATTCTGGTATGGTAAAAAAAAATCTAAAGTGAGTGCTTCTTGTAGAAAAAAGTCTTAACTTTCCAACGAGCCTAGGCGGAAGATTCTGCGATTTTTAGTTTAGGTGCTAGAGCAGCTCAAAGTGTGTTACTGATTTGAGTTTTCCTAGAAAACAGTGCTATCGCATTTGTAAGACAAAGGACATGGTCAACAATATACAGGAACACAGTGAAAAGTAAATTGTCTGCGGTGTATTAGTGCGAATGAATCACAGCCCAGGTGTGTCGATGGCGCCAAGCACCTTCATTCCCTCATCAAGCGGACGCGGTACTTGCCGTTAGCAGAAAGGAAAGTCGTCGACAAAGTCATCAAGAGGAATGCATTTTTCGGGCACCCTGAAAATGTCCTGCTTGCAATGTTGTTTGATGAAAGGTAAGTTCATTTTCTGTTAAAAAAATCCCGACAGAACACCGCGGGCCAGAAGACGGGCGCAGGCGGGAAATAACTCTAGATACGGTTTTTAGCTCAACAGTCGCTAAATGGGATTCTAACCGAACGTTTGACCTCCACCAATGGATTTTTCCTTCGAAGAGCAATCCATTGGTAGGGTCACACGGTCGGTTCGAGTCCCAAATAGCGACTCTGGAGCTCAAAACGCGTCTAGAGTTATGCCCGCTTCCACCGGTCTTCTGGCCCGCTGTGCAGAAATATCACCTGGCATTTTCTTATTTTATTTTTCCATTTCAGGCCTGACACTCGTCAGCGTGCCGTCACCCACATCATGCAGGCCCGAGAGAACGAAGCTTCGGCGTCAGGGTCGGGGGTCCGCCGTTTTGTCGTCCCTGAACTGCAGGTTGCGGCCGCCGACTACACTGACATGGTGCCTTGGAGGAGCAAGAAAGGGGTGTCTATCAGCGAGCCTCCTCTGACCCGCCACCTCAGCCCTCAGGATCTTCAGGACATCGCTGAGACAGGAGAGACCGAGCTGATTCCTGTGAACGTGCCGTGCCACAGCCAAGCCAAGCCGTTATTTCCCGCCTGCGCCCGTCTTCTGGCCCGCGGTGTTCTGTCGGGATTTTTTTAACAGAAAATGAACTTACCTTTCATCAAACAACATTGCAAGCAGGACATTTTCAGGGTGCCCGAAAAATGCATTCCTCTTGATGACTTTGTCGACGACTTTCCTTTCTGCTAACGGCAAGTACCGCGTCCGCTTGATGAGGGAATGAAGGTGCTTGGCGCCATCGACACACCTGGGCTGTGATTCATTCGCACTAATACACCGCAGACAATTTACTTTTCACTGTGTTCCTGTATATTGTTGACCATGTCCTTTGTCTTACAAATGCGATAGCACTGTTTTCTAGGAAAACTCAAATCAGTAACACACTTTGAGCTGCTCTAGCACCTAAACTAAAAATCGCAGAATCTTCCGCCTAGGCTCGTTGGAAAGTTAAGACTTTTTTCTACAAGAAGCACTCACTTTAGATTTTTTTTTACCATACCAGAATTTTTAACAGCCCTCAAAATGGTAAAACATGCACAAAAATCACGTTTTTAGAGCAAAAAAAATTGGTATAGATTTTTTTGCCTGCGACCAAATAAACCCCAGTAGCTTTTTTTTTCTTCCGGAACTTGAGTGAAAGAAGTGCCAATCGATATCCAGCGGCCCAGACGCACCTCGGGGCTTTGAGAGCCCCTGGTGCGTCAAAACTCGGACTTCTGAAAAGATACGCCGAAATTCAACCTTAAAAAAGATTGGGCGACCCCTAAGTATTTTTGATCGGGCCCACCGTGTTCCTAGGATAGTTTTAACATGCAGGGGAACCATTTTCCGCGTGGGCCGGTATACATTTCAAAAAAGTCGTCTTTTCAATAACCCTTAGTGCCCAGTGCTTCTGAGAAATTTGCATCCTTCATTTATCACATTATTTCTACTGTGTGTGCGTTTAATCTCTAGAATTTTGATGAAAAGGTGCTCCAATCTTCCTAATTTAAATTCAACTTGTATCTGGTGACTGGTTTGAGTACCTGGTGACAGGTCCTAATATCTAGTGACAGACCTGTGTACCTGGTGGCAGGTTTTAGTTCCCAGTGACAGGTGTGAGTATCTGGTGACCCAAATGTCCTGGTTGATGAGATAAAAGACAATATTGATATGAACGACACAAAAAGTTGATGAATTATCTTTTGTTTAACTGCTGGTACTGACTCTAGACAATGATGCAGCCAATACCCGATACTAGGACCTGTCACCACATAGAGAAAGTTCTTCCAATAGTGCAACCTCTTTAATATTCATTTTTTTTTACAAAATGTTATTCTTATCCACTGCTTTTAAGCCATGTTCAGCATGATTATCTTCCACCCCTCTCCCTTATATGTTTCTTAATTTGAATGAGCTCCTTTGTCTACTACATCAAACTTTTATCTGGCTGCTGCCTTATGTCAACGCCTTAAATAACATGCCATCCAAGCAATGCGGCTTCCCTGTGCCCTAAAGATACTTTGTTTATGTGTGTTGCAGGTCTGAAACAGAACTCTGTAGGCCAACTTCCACCTGGTGGAATAGAAGATGCAGTCCTCGCTGCTTCAATTCCATTCTGCAAAAGCAGTCTCCAGCTTCTTCTTGCTTTTCTGCAAAGATTCCCAACCGCCATCCTCCTATTTTTGCATCGTAAAGAAGAGTGGTTGAAGGTGACATGGACAGCTGAGACGACTACTGAAAAGGCCCTGCCTCGCCTAGTATTGCGCCACATTAACTTATATGCAGTGCAAGGTGGGTCCTGAAACCACCTTACCAGTTCCCTTCATTCATCTGAAAGGTTTATTGGAAGAACTAAGCCTAGTTCATGTTCAGTTTATTTATTTTTTGTTTGTTTGAAGTTGCAAACACTTTTTACCGAGTGTGCTCATTATCTCAAATCTAACTCTCAGCCATTACTCTTGTGCCGTTTTGAGCGTATTCATCCGTCTCTCTGAGTTTAATTTATTACGTTTGAAAGTTTGCTCCTCTGTGTGCCAAATTTATTCTTCTGATGGATAAGACATATTCTTGAATTGGTAGAAAATAATAACTATCTCAGAAAAGAGACAAA
>CM060097.1:14414737-14663584 GCA_030522485.1 Stenchaetothrips biformis
TGTAAGTTAACCTATCATTTTGGTTAGGTAGCTTCATACTGTTTTATTTTTAGGAAAATCCCTGCGACTTTTTTGTTGGAGAAGAGTTTGAGTCATTAGACTCTTTCAATATCAAATTAGGAGCTTTCCAGCTTCAAAACTTTTGTCTCTTTGTCACTCATAGAAGTGAGAAATCTAAAGATGAAACAGTTCAGTTTCACTCGATCAAGTTGAAATGCAAACACTATGGGAAGAAAAGGGACAATCCCAAAGCAACTGGGGAGCGGGCTCTACAGAAGTGAGTATTTGGCTAGCAATAGCCTAGCTACCGTCTAAAGATAATACCTCTACTTGGTTAATTTAATAAAAACTTTTTGTCACAGATCTTACAAAATTGGTTGCACGGCAGGCCTACATCTTTCGGGTAGGGCTTGTGGGAAGCTGGTAGTAACTTACTTCAACAACCAGCATAACCACCCGTGCAATGAAACAACCTATTATGGATACCCGGAAATCAGGAAACTGCGAGGGGTAAATAACTCGCCTCGGCCGTGTACGAAGTATTATAAATAGTATGTACTATCGATATTATAGGTATTATAGGTATTATTGGTATTATGGAGGTATTATTGGATTATTATTAGTATTATTGGATTATTATTAGTATTATTGGTATTATTAGGTACTTTAGTATGTATTATTGACCAAAACTGTGAATAAACTGTGCCCCTGGCACCTAGGCAAGTTGTTGAGACGGTCGCACCCCGAAGCAAGATGGGTTGCCTACCCATCCCCTGTCTTCTTTTTTTTTATCAGGAACAGTACTTGCACCTAAAGTAAGTGGAGTGCGTGTTGCTTGGGCTCAAAATGTCTGTAGGTGTCCTATCATTAGTGCTGCAAAGGGATTGGCAGTTCATCTAAAACTAGGGGTACGCGCCGTTTAGTTCGGGCGCGTAGTAGGCGAGCGATGCGAGTAGGCAACAGCTGCACTGCGATACACCTCGGTGCCGCGGACTTGCCGCGAGGAGGCACCAGGCCTGAGTTTGACATTCGCCTTCGCGTCTTGCCGATCAGTCGCGGCTGGCCATTGAGATTAGACCTATGCTTAGGCCGCCCACAAAGCACATGAGCGTACGGGAGGCGCGGCTGCCCCGGGAGAACGTTCCGACCGTGCGCGTGAGCGCGAGGCCAAGGGGTCGACGGCGGGTGGTTTAAGCCTACGATAGGCAACAATAATTCGAAGTACAGTCCGCGTAAAAGTAGACGAAGCGTGACTTATTGGCTCATACTGGGAGAATTGGGGGTCTGGGATTCAAATGGGAGTGATTTTCTTTAACAGAACACCATTTACACCAAACTCGATTACAAAATTTTAGTCCCGAATTGATCAATATTGGGTGAAGTATGGGTCAGAGGAAAATTTGGTGGTCATTTTTGAGGTCAGCACACCAAAATCTGCTGGAAACAATGTACAACTCGACTTGAAAATTTTGGTCCCAAATTACCTAATTTGAGATGAAAATATAAATCTGAAGTCGAAATAGAAGTGATTTTCGTGATCGGCACTCCAAAAACTACAGGAATCAATATAAAATTCGATTTCAAAATTTTGATCCCAAATTGATTGATATTGGGTGAAATATGGGTCAGAGGAAAATTTGGAGGTCATTTTTGAGGTCAGCACACCAAAATCTGCTGGAAACAATGTAAATCTCAACTTGACAATTTTGGTCCCAAATTACCTAATTTGAGATAAAAATATAAATCTGAAGTCGAAATAGAAGTGATTTTCGTGATCGGCACTCCAAAAACTACAGGAATCGATATAAAATTCGATTTCAAAATTTTGATCCCAAATTGATTGATATTGGGTGAAATATGGGTCAGAGGAAAATTTGGAGGTCATTTTTGAGGTCAGCACACCAAATTCTGCTGGAAACAATGTAAAACTCAACTTGAAAATTTTGGTCACAAATTACCTAATTTGAGATAAAAATATAAATCTGAAGTCGAAATAGAAGTGATTTTCGTGATCAGCACGCCAAAAACTGCAGGAATCAATCCAAAATTTGATTTCAAAATTTTGGTCCCAAATTGATTGATATTGGGCCAAGTATGGGTCCGGGAAAAATTTGAAAGTCACTTTTGAGGTCAGCACACTGAAAACTGTAGGGTACAACAAACATCCCAACTTTGAAACTTTGGTTCCAAATGCCATATCTCTAGATTCAAATGTAGGTTTTGTAACTGTCCTTTTTGTAAATGGTACACTGAAAACTACAGGTATTGTACTATAAAACTATTGTTCCTATTTGTCTACATGACGACCCCTCTGTCATCACCAATACCATCATGCCACCAATGCCAACACTTCAGTCGAGTTCCATTGAGCTCCCAGCATTGAATCGCTTAATTGGTTACTCGTATGCTTGAGTCAACATTCGACATCGATACTTTTGTAACTAATGAATTCACAGTGTTATTAGCAATAGAAGCCTTTTATCACCCTTTCATTTAAAACCAGAGAATAAAACAATATTTATTGGAATATATTATCATAGTTAATGTTAAGAGACTCAGTTTGGGGCAGGCTGATCTGAACCATTTTACGGCGACCAATTGTCTCAAATCCAAGGAATTGTCTGATGTCAAGGCTACTTATTGCTGAAGACGCAAACATAAGTTTATCTTATTCTATGTAAATTAAAAAGAGAGCCAGCTTAAACCAAGATCACCACTTAGTATCAGTAGTCGCTGACAATTTTTGATGAATGAATCGAATCGTCTCATTAAATCAAATGACCCATTCACTCATCGCTCAAAAACTGAATGGCCTCTATTAATCCCATACCAATGTCAAACACAGTATGCGCTACACTTACTCAACCAAATGTTCATCTTAATATATTAAGGTTAGCACTGATGTAACCTCACAGTATTGTAATAATGTTTATGCTCAGAGTCAAAGTCAACAAAGATCTTTTTGCCATTATTGCCTGGTTTCTATAGAACACATTAATTTATTTCTCTATTGAGATTGAAGAAGTCAGCAACTAGAAATTATATCCTGAGAAAAAGAAAGCAAGTAGACACACAAAGTTGGAAAGGTAATCAATCATTCTTCTTGCCATTCTCAAGCACACTGCACTGAACCACTGATCTGGAGAAATATTCCCCACTGGCGGGTGAGGGGGGAGGGGGTCGAAACGCGTAATCGTTTTCACTTTCATTGTCCGTATTTCACTGAGTTGGCACTCCAGAGCTGTTTCAAACATTCTAAATTGTTAAAAAACTATCACAGAACCCATTTTGTAACTATTCTGCTCTTTATTTTGTTTTGTTTGCGAAACTGCCGTACCGTATTTAAGACTCGACCGATTCGGCCGCGGGTATGAAAAATTGGTACAGCGGTGCACTGTTGCCAACCAAACAACGCTAATAACCTAATTCAAAAAGATGTTTTGAATATTTCAAACGGTGCTTATCGTTAAAATAAGATAAACTCCCCCTGTGGGAGCTTTGGGAGATGTCCGTTGCAAAACTTGGGAACTAATAGTGTTGTAGTTGCTGAGAAACGTGAGCGTGTACGCTACAGACTCACAGACAGACAGACAGACAGACGCACGACGAGTCACTTTTTGGAGCGCCCAAACACAGCAAGGGCTCGCTGTCGCTCGCCAAAAAAACACTTCAAATATATCATCAGTTTGTATGTTAATAAAAAAAAAATTAGGCATTATGTTTGCCAAGAACAAAAGCAATTAAAAATAGCTTTAAGTTAATTCACATAAATCTTTGTTTGATAAACAATTTTCTATCTTAAACTTAAACCATAGTAAACAGACCAGGTACAAACACTTAAGTGTCAAATCAGTTGAGTTTGTTCAACAAAATCTTAAAATAAATAGCATCTCACATCCTTCAAAAGTATAATAATGTCAAATGAGATCAGATGTTTGAGATCAAACAAATCCTTCAATTAAATATCTTATATTTAATTTGTTAATTTGAATTAGTGAAATCAGACAGTTTTATTTTTGCTATATAATTATAGGTGTGTTGATAAAAAGACTGAGAATAGCCCTGGGGTATAAGGAATCCTGTTTTCTACAAGACTATAACTCAGTTTCATTACAGAGAGTAACCATATGGCTTGGAAGTCCCTACCAATGATATCACTTAAAACACAAGATGAGTGTGTGAAATGAAAAATTGACCAGCCATGAGTTTGTTGGCTTCATTGTGGTAGCACCCTTAAAATTAGTATTTTTTGATAAGAGGAGAATCCCAAACAATCTGACTCTGACAGCTGCAGTAATTAAATGGTGATAGCTATAGTTTAAGAAATTTTCATTTTTGAATTGCAATTTGTTTGGTAGTTATTTAGCTCAAGCTGGTCTCGGCTTCAGTTTCGGATAAGAGGTGACTTTTTAAAATAAGCATTAGAACTTAGTAAGACAATTAACAATAGATTCTGATTATTGTTTGATAAAGTAGACAATATTTTATAACAGTTTGGTGCTTCTGTTTCTGCTTGGAGGGACACACTAGGTATAGTGACTTTGGTTTGGTATTTATTTCACTGAAGCAGTTCTCCGCTTTAAATTCGGAAAAGGGATGACCTTTTAAACTGAGTGTTTGAGATTTGTTAACCCACTTAAAAGTGAATCTGATTATTAATTGAGTTAAGTAGACAGTATTTTAAACATTTGTAAAGCCTCCATTTTTACTCAAAGGGACACTTGGGCTGATCACTTTGCTACCCCTGTTGCTCTTCTATTCCTCAAATTGAAGTGACAAGCAGAGTACAGAGAGTAAACATTTAAAATACTTAGTTCAGTTATACATTGCCTGTCAGCAGGTCAATGGAGTATGTTCACTTTTATTGGCTATTTGGTCAATAAAAGTAACCTTAGAACAGAACTAAGTATTTTAAATGTTTACTCTCTGTACTCTGCTTTGTCACTTCTAATTTGAGAATAAAAAGAGCAACAGGGGTAGCAAAGGTAGCAAATAATCAACAATATTATTTGGTACTATATGTGTATTATTTATGTATTATGAGGCCGCGTACGAAGTATTATCCGAGTTATTTACCCCTCGGGAAACTGTCAAAGGAGTCTCAAGAAGACATAGGAATGTATGCGAAACTGAAAGCTAAGCCCATACACATGAAGCCGCTTCTGAAGGCAAAGGAGGGCTCTTCCAGCATCATTTTAGGAAGAGACATCCACAATGCTAAGTGAGTAGTACTATCTTACGCATTGTGCCCTTGTTGAAATCTTACATGTACTCCGTACAACTGCACTGTGCCATACATTCATTTAATTTTTATTTATAGGGCCAAACAGAAAAAAAAAGAAGTTAATGGCAGGCCGGAAGAGGAGATGCTTATGGATAAGCTGAACGAAATTAAGGCGAATGACCCCACTGCCAGCGCTCACCTCCAGTATAATTCTGAGTCCAAGGAAGTTGAATATGTGTTCATTCAAACATCTGCAATGAGGCGTGCTCTTGAAAAGTTTCCTGAGGTTCTTGTTATGGATTGCACATACAAAACAAACAAGAACAGGATGCCTGTTTGCATCATTGAGGCGGTTGACGGGGAAGGCGTGGGGCAGCCTGTGGCCTATGCCATCTTATGCAGCGAGTCAAAGGACATTTTGACTTCGACTCTTCTGCATTTTATCAGAGTCAGTGGTGAACACATATTTGAAAAAACAGCTTGTGTGCTTGTTGACAAATCTTTCGCTGAGATTGGGGCCATCAGGGCTGTTATGCCCAATGCTCAAGTGCACATCTGCTCTGTCCATTCAGAGAGAGCTGTGAAAACTGGGACAGGTGATCCCAACAAGAAAGAAGTAATGGATTGGTTCCGGAAAATGCTCTATGCTGAAGACGAGAAAAGTTTCCAAGATGGCTGTAAAGGTTTCAATAATGTCGCCAATGAGAAATCGAGAAAGTACTTGCTTGATAATTGGATGCACTGCAAAGAAGTGTGGAGTCTTAAAGACAGAGCTCTTGTAACAACACTCCGAGAACATAGCACTAATCGGGTTGAAAGCATCAACAGAGTGATGAAAATTGTGAGTATCTTTTGTGTTTCCCACTGTTATTATTATTTTTAAGTTTCGAGAGAAGTTGTTTTTTTTAATGATGCTGTGGCAAGTTTTTATTACTATTGGTACCTTTATTGCAGGTTGCTGACGTTGATACTCCACTGTATGAAGCTGTGTCTGGCTTTGTGGACCTTATTCAAGGGAATAGGGATGATGCCCTTCGTTATAGGGACCACGAAGCCTTGACCAAGACAGTTCACATCAACAACTGCAATGATCCAACTATAAGCAAAGTCTGCAACGAATTGACTTTGCATGCTGCAAAAATTCTTTGTGCACAATACGAGATGGCTTTGAAGCCGTCACCTGCCCCAGAGAGACAACATGTCTCTGCTGACGAATGCACTTGCATTTTTTATCGAACTATGAGAATCCCCTGCAGGCATATTATTAGAGAAAAGAGAAAAGCTGGCAAGTATTATTTTACGTACCTGACTATATTACTTGATAAAACATGATGACATACCTACTTGTCTTTCTCCAGGTATTCCGTGGTATGATAAGAATGTAATTGCTGAACGGTGGCACAAGGAGTTTAATGTTGGGTGGTGGCAAAATTCAAACTTAGAGAAGGAGTCCCAAAAGACTCAAGCAACCATTACTAAGGGAATGCCAGCAGGGCCCTTGAGTAAAATTTTGAGTTCCAGTGATAAGTTTAAAAAAGCGAGAGCAATTACAGAAAAATTAGATGGAATTCTCACTAACTCTGGCACGAAAACCTTTCATGAACGCTTCCAGTTTCTCAAAGACCTAGAAGAGGCGTGGTCGAAAGGATCTGAAGTCTCCTTACTGCACCACTCTGGCAGTGTCATGGACAGTGCTGGTAAAGTACTACAATTATTACTGATAATGTCTATTACTTAAACTTAGCTTGTACATCAAGTCAAGTTCCTAACAAAAATAAGTACTTTCAGGTAATGTTGGAGCAGTATTGGATAGTGTTGATTTGACGGGGAAAGAAGGTAAAGTAAGATGATGATTTTCTCATGCCAGTATTAATGAGTTATGTCTAATTCTCATTTCGTCACTAAATTTTCATTGTTATTTCAGATAATAAGGGTGAAAAAGAGACAGTACCATTTCGACTCACCTCTCCGAAAGTCATTGGACGGCCAAGAGGACTGAAAGAGACTGTTCATGACGGTTCCAAAAAACAACCAATCAGTAATTTACTATTTTCTAAAGTGTTTGTGTTTATTACCTAACATTTCTACTTGAAGAATTAAACCATTATTATCTTTTGTAGGTAAGGTCAAGCACCTACCCTTAGTAGCGACTATTGTAAGAATTAATACGGGTGATGCTTCAACGCTGTGTTGTGTGTGCCAAAAAGAAGCTGGGGGGCACCATTGCTCTGCATGTGGGAAAGTTGTGCATGCTATTCCCCCCTGCTCTACTCCTGGTCCTGAGGAAGGGTTTGGGAAGTCCTGCCTATGCACCCGTTGTGAAGGTATTACCTCTGTACCCTTAACCAACTGACCTGTTCCATTCATTTTTTTATTTTTATTTTTAATGTTGATTGATTTTTGCTAACATGAGCTGATATTTTCAGACATGTTACCAGAAGACGAGGCTGTATTAGATGGTAAGTACGCCACAATTCCTCAAATTTTATAAATGTTTCTTTTCCCATTGTTAATAATCTGTTATTTTTCAGATAACCTTGAAGATCCTCCTAATACTCCATTCCTTTAGATGTTTCAGGCAATTCTGAAAAGAAACCTGCCAGTTAGTATAAATTTTCATATGTTTCTTAACAATTGCTTTATATGTAAGGAAGTCAACTATTGTTCTCTTTTATAGGCAAAGACAGTCTTTTACCCTCCTCCCCAACGTTGACAGTTGTTCATCATCTACCTCTCTGTTGTGTCTGCAAAAGGGAAGCCGAGGAAGACCTTTGCTCGACCTGTCGCAAAGTGGTCCATGCTTTTCCTCCCTGCTCCACTCTTGTTCGGGAGGAATGGTGTGGAAATTCCTTTCTATGCTCCCTTTGTGAAGGTAAACTTGTTGTAGGTGTTTTATTGGTGTTGCTTGACCTTGCCATAATACCTTATTACTACTGCCTCTTTTATTTTCAGCTGCGCAGCCAGAAAGGAAACCAGTAATGTGTTATCTCGAACCCTCTAAGAACCAGAAGCCCATCGTCATTACTCTATCTTCTGATGATGAAGATTTTGATAATGAGCCTTTACAGAGTGACACAGATGGCGCTGAGAATGACAAAGTAGATCAGAAAAGAATGTTGAATGGTGGTTCTATGTCAGACGTAAGTGGGAATAGTTCAGATGCAGCTGCAAAAGAAGATGTAGATGGAATAGATGCTGAAAATGACTCAGCACACCTTGAGAGAGTGCTGAGTCAAGGAAACGGATTCAGTCCATCCCTCAGTTCTGAAGGTTTTCACGAATCTGAACACTCAGAGAGTGAAGGGCCATCGACTGACAACGAAGTGACTATTCGCACCAAGAAATTGACTGAAAACAAAAATGCTTCTAGTGGCTTCAAAACTCCAGATGAAATAATGGCCAATGAAGCTTTACCTAGCACAAGCAGAAATGATCTATTCCACCAGTCGTTGACCAATGACAACAATGACCCTACTCCAAATGATGATGCTGAAGAGAGAAGTCAAAACGGTAATGAATATTTTTTAAATTCAACTGAACTTTGTTGTCTGCTTCTGGACGGTGTAAGACGTATGTGTATTGCAGGTGTTCCTTTCCAATTGAAAGTAATGGAAACAAGTGGGAGACCCAAAACAACAGCTTCCTCCAAAAGTAATAACTTTTTTCTTCAAAGTAGAGCACAAAATGGAATGAACACTTTTTTCTCATCAGTACAACTTTCTTTTTTCAGACACTTCAAAATGGAACTTTTCGGCATTGTCAAATAAAAGTGGCACTGCATGCTGCATTTGCGAGAAAGAGGCTGAAGAGAAAAAATGTTCATCATGTTTAAATGTTGTACACAGTCATCTCCCATGCTCTGTCCCAAAACCTGACAGTTCTGAAATAATATGCAACTATTGCTGTGGTAGGTTTTGAGTGTGTGTATATTTATGTAGTTTTGATGTTTATTGCCTCTTGTGATTGTTATATTTTGTCGCAGACATTAAAAATGAACAGTATTATCCGGGTGTTCCAAAAAGTGTCAGGCTTTATAGGAAAGAGCCACCCTATTTTTGTCACGGGTGTGAATTTATGTTAAAAATGTAAGGAGTTGCTTTGTTTATCAGTGTTATCAATTATTTTAGTTCTATGCCACCTGGGAAGCCTCTAGAACCTTTCTCTTTATCACAGGTTTGTTGCAAAAAATCCCACAGACCAGAAGAGGAAAGGGCACTTTTATTTTGGATGCCCTAAGAAGCTTTCTGCAGGTTGCCGTTCATTCTTGTTTTGGTGGTCACCTAAACAACCACCAAGAGATGTTGACAGCAGCAGCTACATGGGTAAGCAGGTGGCAAGTGCATTCAGCTTAAATTTTTGTCACTTGCTCCTTTTACATCTCCCCTTATTTTTTCAGGTTTCCACCTTGATGATGCTGGTGACCAAATAATACGTGACACGCCAAACCCTCCTGCACGTAAGTGTAAAAGTATGAAAAGTTGTAGGATTTGAGCACTTCCACCAAACGGTGTCATTTAATAGTTTATTTAATTCTTTCAGTTTCTACTTCTTCAAGGAAATGCCATTCATGGTCGCAAACTGGTTTTAGATGTTTTTATTGCCGTATCTTGTACTCAATTGCAGTACCTTTGTGAGTGCCTTAAAATGTTATTGAAATTTCATCTAAACACGGTTGCAACCTGACTGGCGTTATCTTGTAAGGAAACAAACTGTCCTTTTCAGGACAGGACAGCCCTTTTTGGGGCTAATTCAAGCAGCCCTTTTTCAGGGCTAAATATTGATAAGTGAGTAAAAACTGTACTTTTCATTCACTACAATGAAAGGTATATGAGCTAAGTTTTGTGGATGTGGCAATGTACTTGAACGCAGCTTATTTATTTATTAATCAGCATTTCTATGGTGTGACTGTTTGCAAAGCACTTTGGGTATGAGCTTCAAAATGCTGTGTGGTATGAATCTCACTGGGAGTGGCATAAAAGTATAGTAATCATGGCTTCTTTTGCTGTATGGTATTTAATACTTTTTTTGGGGGGGAGAAGGGGCAGGTATCACATTTGAATGAGCCATAGGCTGCTAATGATTTCATAGGCCAGTTCATTCTATCGCTAAGCATGTTTTAAATTTGTGTTCCTTTAGAGACAGTTCAACGTGGAATTAAGAGGCCAAATGAGGACGGCCAAGAAGACGAGGGAAGTCAAGTACACATGGACAGTCAAGCCGCAGGTAGTACACTGTTATTCAAGGAGCATGACGTCACGTTCCTTTGAATGTGAAAACAGCAACGTTTAAAGGAACGTGACAAGTCACGTTCAATCCAACGTGACAGGCTGGACTGCAAGGCAACATTAAATTGAACGTGACAAAAGCAATGGCCTTGTTGTCACGTTGGTTGTCTTATGACAAGGTTCTCGATGAATTCAGCGTGACATTGACCTCATTAGATTGAACGTGACAGTGCCGATGACCTACTGACTGCAGACCGTTGGAGAAACCTAGTGCTCCAGACGGTATTCAGTGAGGGTGGCATTTTTGTTACGTGCAGCTCCATAGTCCTTTTATCCCCTCCCCATTCCGACTCACAAACTGAAGCCAATTTGAGCAACACATGTTTATGCAGATTAAGAACCCTTCACTGGAACACTTACCAAAGTCTTACAGTATTCCTGTGGGCGTTTGAGGCATGCCAAAATAGTTGCCGCCTTGGCTTTGTCCCCAATAATTCTTAGACAAAGGAAGGATTGAAGCTGAAGCTGATTCAACCTGCATGCATGCACAAGGTCCGACGTATGGATGTCCATGGAAGCGGTATGAATATGGGATGCAGAGAAAGGCTGACGACGATTCTGACACGAATAAAGCATTTCGTGAAAGTTGTCGCTGTCACGAACACACACTGCCACGTTGAAATAACGTGTAAATCCGCACTGGGGAATGGGGTTTACGTGTCGACGACGTCCATTCTTGTTTTCGAATAAACGGGATAAGTAAACAAAGTAAACGTCATTTGTTTTTCTACCTATTGGCAGCGTGAGTGCCAATAGCGAGAAACAATTTACAGTGGATGTCGTCTGCCTTACACCTGATTCGCATGAATGCGTTTCTGCGTTCAGGCCTTGGTGAGTTAGCTGCTTAGCTTTACCTGTGACGATTCTACTTTGCTTGGATCCATTCGCTTTTTATATTTACATAAAACTAGCTATCCAAAGCACGACGCAAATCCATGGACGCAAAACTGTTCGCCAAAGATTTTTGTTCTTTCGCCTACCTTGCTTGGACGGTCTTTTCTTCAAAACTAGTGGATTCTTTGACGATTATGGTCTTATTCTTAGTCAATATAAGCTGTAAATAAATATACGTGCGGTTCGTGGCATAATTTGTAGTGCTTCTCGTTCAATCATTAATGTACTTCTAAAAACTTGTTGCATTCTAACCCTCATACAGTTTGGATGCCTCTTTTATTAGGTGTTACTTTTGCAAGCTTCTTTTGCATGTGTGATTAATCTCAATTCCTTTGTTTCTTTTGTGTCCCCAGGTCCCTTTGGAGTTTGTGCTCCTCCTGGTTGGCTTGTGGTAGGCGCATAGCCGAGCTGAGATGTAGGATCCTCCTGGGGATAATGAGGATCGGATTTGCAACCACCTCCCTCTCTTCCCTTCTCTGCAATGCTGCACAGTCCTTCACAGGACTATTTTGAGCTGCATGCTGATAAATAACCACTCTTCATGTCGCCTCAGTACTTTGCTGGCCAGCGGCTTTGCTCGTAAGTTCACACAAAGTTTCCGAACCAAAGCACTTCCTGCCCGTGTGTAAACTTTCTCCCAGCATTCCAAGTATTAGCATATTAAAGACAAATCTCTTATCAAAATGAATGGTACAAGCAGCAGTACAAGTTAAGAACTATTTAATGGTCTGCTTTGTTCACAGGATGTGTTGGCCCATGCCTTGACAGAAAGATGCCGCTCTTCATTGAAGATTGACTACACCACCGCAAGACAACAAACCACCAATGTTATCCAGAACCTCCTAAGCATGCCTTTGTAGTTTCGTTTAATTTGGTTCTCTCCCTAGCATCAACTAGAGCTAGTGAGGTATTAACTCTTAGGCAATACTTTGCATTACTTGGCAATGGTTAACAAGAATTTAAAAAAGACATGTAAACTACAAATTTGTTTAATAACAATAATGTAATAAAGTCATCACATCTGTAGCCTAAAACATTGATTTGTCTTAAATAATTCAACAATAAGGGGCTTAACACAATAATTAACAACAATAAAGAAAGTCCCACAAATTTGTTTAGCATAGAAATAATTCACAAGATAAAGAAAGAAATGTAAACAAAACATTTGTTCAAAAATGTACTAAATTTATCAGGTTGGTAACCTTAAAAGTTGATTTACTTAATATCATTGGTCCTACAAAATGACGATCATAATGTTAACAGAAAAATAAATTTTAAGCAGAACAGAGAAAGAATCACATTTCGCTATGCTTTGAATTGATGATTAATTATACAGCAGCAGTGAATTTTTTTCCATAAAATCCGAATACTCCTTTCTTGGTCTTGTGTTGTTTGTGTTTTCACTTAGAACACCATGTACTTGTCGCTCTAGTAGTCTTAGGAAGCTGTTGTATGCCAGGGGATATACAAGATTCAGTGTGAAATATGACCCCAGGAGGAACAGAAGAGTTTGAGGCAGTGTATTGCCATCTAATTGAGAAATCACTCCTTTCTTGAAAATGAGAACGGATTTTGTTATTACACGTTGACCCCTTTGATTTGTATCCAACACTGCAATGCAGAAAGGAGCTTGCTCATCATGGCCCGTTGATAGAGCGCCAAGATCTTTATGCATTTCAGAAGCCTGTAACAGGTATTTTATGTTGTTTTTTTATTCTGCATTTTTACTATTAATCTGACAAGAACTTCAAATAAAATTTTTCTACCTACATCTTTGAAAATCAATGCTGCTTTCAGGTTTTTTTTTCTTAGTTTTTTGGGGATGAGCTCTGCTTGAACATCCCGCACAGTAGCACATTGGTTTTCAAAAGAGTCGTCTGGCGTCTTGTGCAAATCGCATACTAATTTTTCAGCCATCTTTTCGAGCTGTTTTGGTTTTCTCTTGACAAGCAGACTATATTCAAACAGAAGCTGGAATAATAATAAAATTGTAAGAAGTATAAAATTATAAAATTAATATACATATTGATGAATGATCAGAAAACAACTATGTGTTTCATACCATTTCTCCATTTTTGTAATGGGGATAAAGATTAAGTCTGTTATCTGGACTTAGTTCTTTTTGGCGTTCATCAAGGGTATGGCTTATCAGAAACATCAGTCGATCAGTGTCACGGGTTTCACATTGCAGCTCCATTAACAAATGCTTGTCGCTGTTAGATTTGCTAGTTGATGGTTTACTAGAATACAATGGTTGGGAACAGCAGCTTTAGTAATGATGATGATTTTCACTAATTGTAAGAAAGTGTACCAGACATTTGCTTGTACCTGACAGCTGAGGGCACATCATTCCTAGATGGAATACCATTTAACCTGTAGCTCCGCTTGCTTGTAATAGAATTTTGCAGTTTATACTTGAGGTCTTTCTGTCAAAATGAACAATAAGGAGATGAACAATTAAAGAATCTCACTCATATTTTTATTTATCAACAATATCTATTCTAGTCATACTTACAAAACCCTTAGGATCATCTGCATCACTGAGAATGGGATATGCTTCCACCAGCGCTGAACAGATGAAATACCACTCCCCTCGTGTGAGGTACAAGTCATCTGTCTCCTCCAGAATATGGTCTTGGACCTCATTGTTCAGCATGGCTATTGGCACTTCACCTTTTTTCAACTCTCTTACTAACTTTAACGAAAAGCTCGGCAGTGCATTATAGGATGTTATAATTTTTCCCAGTTTTCTTCTTTTCTAAATTTATAAATAATTGAAAAAATTTTAAAATTGCTAACACAAACAATTTTCTTAGATATAAAATATACAAGTAAATAAACCTTGAAAGCCAGCCTTCTTGTCTTCTTTTGTTGTACAGGAGAAGAATCCTCCTGCAAACAGTAGAAACAGAACATTACTTAATACAACTTTGGGTTGTAAAGACTTTGTAATACCATATAAAATTTTGATTTTACTCACCTTATCTGACAGAGAATTTGCTGAGTTTTGACTATCCTGTAGAAAACAAAAAAACCTATTAAATTGCGTCTGCTGCAGTTGCAATTTGAATCTTTAAAAAAATCAGATAGTTAAAGCAATTAGTTTAATTGCCAGCACAAACAATTTCCTTATAGATAGTTACCTTGCAAGGCAGCTGTTGTATTGGAGCTATGACTACCTCAGGAGAAGAATTCTCCTGCAAACAGTAAAAACAGAACACCACTTAATACAACTTGTTGGCAAGATATTGTTAACATATCATAAAATTTTGTACTCACCTTATCTGACCCTAAATCTGCTGAGCTTTGATTGCTCTGTGGAAAACAAAAAACCTATTAAATTACATCTGCTGCAGTTGCAATTTGAATCTTTAAAAAATTCAGTTCGTACAGAAGTATTTACCAAAACGGATTGGATGTCATCAAACAACAAGGATTCATTTGCATTTTCTGCCCCTGGTCTCTTGATGAATCCACTTTTAAAAGACAAATTTTCCTGTAAAAATCATCAGATAGTTAAAACAATTGTTTAATTGCCAGCAGAAACAATTTCCTTAGATAGTTAGTTACCTTGAAAGGCAGCGTTGTCTTCTTTTGTTGTATCACAGCTTTGACTACTTTAGGAGGAGAATTCTCCTGCAAACAGTAAAGACAGAACACCACTTAATACAACTTGTGGGCAAAATATTGTTACCATATCATAAAATTTTGTACTCACCTTATCTGACCAAAAATCTGCTGAGATTTGATTGTCCTGTGAAAAACAAAAAATCATATTTCATTACATCTGCTGCAGTTGCAATTTGAATCTTTAAAAAATTCAGTTCAGTGTAAGTATTTACCAAAATGGATCGGATGTCATCAGACAACAAGGATTTCTTTGCATGTGCTGCCCCCTGTCTTATGTTAAATCCACTTTTAGGGAAAGACAAATTTTCCTGTAAAAAATCATCAGAAAATAGTTAAAGCAATTGTTTAATTGCCACATCAAGGGTGAGGGTGAGAGCAAAGGAGAGGAGGAGGCGTGCGCAAACAATTTCCTTAGATAGTTACCTTGAAAGGCAGCGTTGTCATCTTTTTTTGTACATCTCGATGGGTCCTAAGAACAAGATCCGATCTCGTCTGTCCGTGGGGAAAAGATCCGATGTCGCGGGTTCGCGAGGAAAACGTCCGATCTCAAAAGTACGGGTGGAAAACGTCCGATCTCAAAAGTTCGCGCGGAAAGCGTCCGAAGTCGATTCCAGGCATTCTGAGATATTGCCAATGTAAATTTTGGGAATCTAGGACAAATCGACCTTTGACTCGAGGCAAATTTTCAAAGGACAGTAATATAATATGGGCATTAAGGAACACTTTAAGACCTATATGACTCTTTGGAGATGATTATTAATTACGAAAAGCTTTATCAAAGCTAGAACATACAAGCCAATGACTATCTTGGTCTCAATATAAAGGGCATTAAACGTGTAGTTGTTTTACTTATGTTATTAAATCATGCCAATTGCAGGCCAAAGCTAGTGTGGGGTAAATAAAACATTTAGCAAGAAACCATGCAGCCATAAACAGTGTTCTTGCATTAACTTGTATAAATCTAAGGAACATTAAATGAATCCGTTTTGGCACATAGAGCTGTAAAGGCCTTTCACTTAGAAGGTCATAATATTTTAATTTTTTTCGATAACAGTTTTACAATGAAATAACATATTATTCATACAATCACAGTTGACTTAAAAACAGGTAGTTAAAACTTAATTAAGTCATTAACAGAAGTAACAGCCTACATGAAATCAGTCAGAATAATACAGGAAAGAAGAAGAAGAATTACTGATTTTTTCGCAGTAACAATAAAATTTCCAGTCAGAAAAAATTAAGAATTAAAAAAAAAGTTTAGAGTAAAATATCAATAATCTGAATCTTTATCAGAGTCTCTATTGTAATTGTTGGTTTGATCCTCTTCGTCTTGTTCCTCTGGATCGTCTTCATCATCTTGTTCCTCGTATACAGCATCTGGATTGATTTCTTGAGGAACATCGTCTTCATCGTCTTCAACTTCAACACCTGGAACATCTGCGGTGATGGCGTTGTAGAAGGCATGGTAAGCAGCAGGGATGTAATTGTTGTCCACATACCATTTCAAGTCTTTGATCAGCTTTGGCTTCAGAGTTATCCTGTCGTTGTAAGCCACTGGCGGCTGGAATGCCTTCCAATTTATAGGACGGCCCCTCTTCTTTATTAGTACTTGTACCTCTGTAGGTTCAGAAGTGAGGTCTTCTCGGAAGGAAGCTTTTCCTGGTTTCTTACTGTCTATAACTAATTCCCGAAACTTTGAAATTCCAAGTTTATTTCATCTGAAGTATTCTCCAGCTACCTCTTTGAAGGTAAAAATGTCTTCTCTCTTAACTTCTTTTACCTTGTAGAGTGGCGCCCTCACTTTGGCAGTTCGGATGTGTCCATACCATTGGGCAGGGGTGTAGATTTGTTGTCTGAGTGTCTTCTTTTCAATGCGTCCATGGACGCTGTCACACTCCATTTGAGTGTGACCCTTGATTAAATAACGGTGTCGAATCTTGATGTCAAACTTCATGGAGGCAATGTAGTACATTGAAAAGAGAAACTGATTCTTGTTTTGACTGGAGCAAGAATCACTGTAGAAATTGAACTATTTTACACCATTATTAATGACTTCAGATTCCATGTAATTGAGAAGAGCGCTAGCAAACTCACCCGATTGTCTTCCACCAATACTTTGATCCCAAACATAGCAGTTGGCTATTTTCTTTGTGCAGTCAAAGATAGTAAAGTCATAGCATGACAACTTTCTCTTATAAAAGCACTCCCCTACATCACTACGGGGGCAAAAAAATACCTTTTGCAAATCAAAAGTAACAACTTTGATATTACTTCCCTCCTCACGACTAGCAACTTTGTCATCAATCTTCAATTGTCGAACAAGTTCTTTATCACTGATATGACTATCATACGCTTTTTTCTTCTCGGGATCATTTTTCTGCTCTTCACTGAGTCCGTCATACTCCACGCAAAAAGAACACAGATCCTTCTTAGGTTTATGAAAAGAAAGATTAAAACTGCCATTAAATATGTCTCTATACTGTCTGAGAGTGGCAGTGTTGGGTTCATTTTCACCTCTTCCCATCAAATATAATCTATGCATTTTGGAGACACTAAGGTGATCATCAAGATATTTCCTCTTGGAATCCTTCCGGCAGTAGTGACTCTCAACGACAGGAAACAATTTGATGTGGTCCTTAACACTTTGGACGAGTTCTTCAGGGAGTCGCTTCTTGTGATTAGAATTTGAGGCACCTCTTTTATCAGGACTGTTTTTAACCCGAACAGATTTTGTAACAGTGACACTAATGTCAAAAGTATTAAGAAACATTTTTTGACATACTTGCACAGGAATACCATTATTATCTGGAAGATAATACTCATAAGAGAATTTTCTGCTGTATGTATCTTCATTTGGATCCTCAAGATGGACTCTGCGGCTTTTAACTTGCACCTTCTTCATAAGTTTTGAAATAAAAAGCCACTTGAGTACCTTTTCTTGAGTATTCCAATACTTTGCAAACAAGGCTCGTCTTGTATCATCAGAGATAGTTGGGCAATTTCTTCTACGCGATCCATTGCATGCTGGCTTCATTGACCTTGCTTTAATTGTTTTCCCTCTCTTGTTTACAAATTCTTGACCCAAGTTGTGAGCCAGTTTACGTTTTGAATCTTGCCAAGTCTCTCTTCTTATTTTCCTCTTCTTCGTTGGTGTTCCAGCTGGTTCAAAATTTGTCCTCCGTCTTTTGTTAGGAGCCGTATTCACCTCTATCTCCACCTCCATAGGTTCCAAGGGAAGAAATAAAGTATCTTCAGGGTCCAGACTGTCAAGTTCATCCTGGTTCAGAGTTGGGAACAACTCTTTCCTAGCTCCACCTTGAAAAGAAAATATGAAAACTCAGTTTGAGCAAGTATCGAGTCCCTACCAATGAAAACACAAGTTAACTAGCGGTGAGTTGTTGACTTCATTCGGGTAGCAGCTTTAGAATAAATACCTCCATTATCAGCAGCATCAAAATTATTAGCATCAGCTTCAGGTGTTACCTCCTGGACCTGGACAGTAGTTTGCTGATGTGTGATCTCACTCACAATTGGCCCATTATCAGGAGTAAGCAAATTATCCCCTGAATTGTTTTGGAGATCTTTTTTAAAAGATTTTTTTAGAACCAAAACATAATTACTTATGATAAAAAGTTTGGGGAGTAAGTATTTAGAACATAGTGGTTGTTAAAATAATTACCTCCATTTCTAGCAATATTATTATTTGCTTCGGGTGTCACTTCCTGGACTATGGTTTGCGGATGTATAATCTCACTCAGAGTTGGCCCATTACCAGGAGTGAATAAATTATACACATCCACAGAATTTTTACAGAGATCTTAAAAGAAAAGATTCATTAGAACCAAACATAAATACACTGACAAAAATAAAATCTTTTGAAATATTTACCTATATTAGTATGTGTCACTGGTTCAAAAGATTCAGGTGCCTGAACATCTAGTACTTCAATCTGGACACCTGCAACTTCTGCAATTAAAAGTTCAGGCTGGACATTGGATTTAAGTGGGGATTTAAATAGCCATTGCTTTACCTTATTAACTGCACAAAAAAAAAAAGAATGTTATTGCCTCATTAATACAGAGCCTAACAAATTAATCAAATCTAAAGGCTTACCTGACTGAACAGTTATCGGAGGAATATCACCACTGCTTAGGTTGGTTAGGTTAGGACCTACAAAAGATTACATAATCAAATTGTATTCTTAAAAATGTAAATACAAAGAGCGTTGCTTATGCAGGCAACATACTATGTAAAACAACAGGGGATGAGTCCTTCGTGCTTGCATCCGCACTTGTGTCAGCTGATAGATTAGTGACCTTCCATTGTGCACCTGTTAAATGCAACATACATACATTAATAATTGGCTGAGCGATTAGCGAAGCCAGTTACTCCAGTGGGGTTGAAAAGTTTTGTCTGTCTGTCTGTCTGTCTGTTTGTCTGTCTGTTTGTGTGTCCGCACTACTCCTCCCAAACGGCTCGGCCGATCGAGACGAGATTTTGCAGGGTTGTTAGGTATATCCTTGGCTCGCCACACGCCAAAATTCAGCTCTTTATCTCAAATAATTTAGTCGTACCAACGAAAAAACACTAAAAAAACGGCAGAAAAAGTGCAACTTTTTTGTGACTTTATAATTTAGAGACATTTTAACATGATTTCGTATGTTTTTGAAGGTGCTGATGACGAAAATGAAATCAATTTCGACCCCTGACCAAACTTTTACCAGCGAATTGGCTACCTCGGCCCGAATTTACTAACATAATCAACTTTGCCCCTTCATCTTGAAAAAAGGGGGTCGACCGACTAAAAAATTTTATTGTAGATTTCGATAGGTCTCGGCAAGACCTTTCCAAAGAGGGGTCGGAAGAAGGGTCTAGGAGCCCGACTTCATCAGTTTGCCGAATCAGGATCTTGAAAAAAGGGGATCGACCGTCTTAAAAATTTTATTGCAAATTTCGATAGGTCTCGGCAAGACCTTTTCAAAGAGGGGTCGGAAAGGGGGTCTCGGAGCCCGACTTCATCAGTTTGCCGAATAGGGTGCGTCGATATGGACGACTTTTCGATATCGACTTTTGGATGGCAAAAAAAAGTTTTGTTTTTTCATGCTGATTCCAGAACTGATCTTGTTTTTGCGATTGGACAACTCCTTCAACACCCTACCGGACGTTTTATGCGAAAAAGCGGAGTTTTTCCACTTGTTTAGGTTTTTAGGCCCCTGGTATCATCTTGACCGGTCGGGGTGGCAGTCGCATGGTCGGGTGGTCATTTCTAACAGTAAAGACACCCATTTCTGCTTGGCCGTACCACCGGACACATTGTGTGTGTGCCCCAGACCCCAATTTCCATGTATATTTCACTAAAAGTTTACGTTTCTGTTACGTTCTTTCAGCTTTCTTTGGTGTTTGTGACTACCCAGTAGGTCTGTACCATGACCTGAGGTAGTAAAAAGGAGTACTGGGGTAGGGAGGACGCGACCCGACCCCCGGCCCGGGGCTGGGTCGCGCAGGGGAAGGGGGAAAGGGGTGGGGACAAATCCCCCAAAACAGCCCAAATCAGCTGCGCAAGCGTGCAGGTCTTAGCTCAGCAAGTGTTTCTACTACCTGCCTACCCAGGACTCACCACGAGGAGGTGCTTGCACATCGAGTCCCGCCCGCCCGCCCACCCACCCGGGCGTTGGTTTTACCTACTTAACCTAGTGCGGCGGTTTAAACACTGCCTTGCTCGAGAACTTTGGCATAGCTTTCCTGGCTGCAACCCGGGTCCTGATAAGGCCGTCCCGGCGCTCCTCGCCGACGACCTTCACCGCGGCGGTGGTCACCTCGTGAACGGAGCGCTCCACTGCTTGTGTGTGGCACGGTAGCGGGGGCAGGTTGAGAGGGCCAGCAGCGACAGTTGCTTGAAGGTCCTCGTCGTCCAGGTCGTCGAGGAGCGGTGGAGGAGTGATGAAGCTCTTGTCCCAGTGGAGCGAGTCCTGGAGGCACGGGCCGGCGCCGGCACTGCACCTGGAGTGGTGCGAAGCTTCATCGTCCCGGAGATCAACACCGCCGCCAGCGAGTACCACCAGCTTATCTTCTGGGACAAGAGCGTCATCACTCCTCCACCTCTCCTCGACGACCTGGACGACGAGGACCTTCAAGCCACTGTCGCTGCTGGCCCTCTCAACCTGCCCCCGCTACCGTGCCACACACAAGCAGTGGAGCGCTCCGTTCACGAGGTGACCACCGCCGCGGTGAAGGTCGTCGGCGAGGAGCGCCGGGACGGCCTTATCAGGACCCGGGTTGCAGCCAGGAAAGCTATGCCAAAGTTCTCGAGCAAGGCAGCGTTTAAACCGCCGCACTAGGTTAAGTAGGTAAAACCAACGCCCGGGTGGGTGGGCGGGCGGGCGGGACTCGATGTGCAGGCACCTCCTCGTGGTGAGTCCTGAGTAAGCAGGTAGTAGAAACACTTGCTGAGCTAAGACCTGCACGCTTTTACAGTGTTTAATGGGCGCACGGCAAGCGCAGCTGATTTGGGCTGTTTTGGGGGATTTGTCCCCACCCCTTTCCCCCTTCCCCTGCGCGACCCAGCCCCGGGCCGGGGGTCGGGTCGCGTCCTCCCTACCCCAGTACTCCTTTTTACCACCTCAGGTCATGGTACAGACCTACTGGGTAGTCACAAACACCAAAGAAAGCTGAAAGAACGTAACAGAAACGTAAACTTTTAGTGAAAAATACATGGAAATTGGGGTCTGGGGCACACACACAATGTGTCCGGTGGTTCGGCCATGCTGAAATGGGTGTCTTTACTGTTAAAAATGACCACCCGACCATGCGACTGCCACCCCGACCGGTCAAGATGATACCAGGGGCCTAAAAACCTAAACAAGTGGAAAAACTCCGCTTTTTCGCATAAAACGTCCGGTAGGGTGTTGAAGGAGTTGTCCAATCGCAAAAACAAGATCAGTTCTGGAATCAGCATGAAAAAACAAAACTTTTTTTTGCTATCCAAAAGTCGATATCGAAAAGTCGTCCATATCGACGCACCCTATTGCCGAATCAGGATCTTGAAAAAAGGGGATCGACCGACTAAAAAATTTTATTGCAGATTTCGATAGGCCTCGGCAAGACCTTTTCAAAGAGGGGTCGGAAGGGGGGTCTAGGAGCCCGACTTCATCAGTTTGCCGAATCAGGATCTTGAAAAAAGGGGATCGACCGTCTTAAAAATTTTATTGCAAATTTCGATAGGTCTCGGCAAGACCTTTTCAAAGAGGGGTCGGAAAGGGGGTCTCGGAGCCCGACTTCATCAGTTTGCCGAATCAGGATCTTGAAAAAAGGGGATCGACCGACTAAAAAATTTTATTGCAGATTTCGATAGGCCTCGGCAAGACCTTTTCAAAGAGGGGTCGGAAGGGGGGTCTAGGAGCCCGACTTCATCAGTTTGCCGAATCAGGATCTTGAAAAAAGGGGATCGACCGACTAAAAAATTTTATTGCAGATTTCACGTGGTGCATTACTCAATGCCTCAAAAATCCTTGAGACAGCTTGCCGAAGGCAAGCAGGGAAGCGCCGCAGGCCAAGGTAGGTGTAACGCCAGGCGTGGATTGTCGTAACTGGCGCAGCATCGCGAAGCCTGTTACGACAAGACACGGTCTGGCGTAAACCTACCTTGTAATTGGGTATTTTATTTAAATTCAAGAAATGTCAGTGCATCAGTATAGATTATCAAAATTTACCTGAGTATTCTGGATTAAGTAGCATCTCTTCAGATGCTGTCAAAGATGAGAGAGAAGAGAAGCTCTCCACCGCCTGAACAACATGGTTGGATGTGGATGCCGCAACAGTAGAAGTCTAATTAACTTAAAAAACAAAAGCTCCACCACATTGTTCTTCAAAATTTGTTTACTAAAATTGCTCCTACAATCACCTCATCACTCATCAACTTGTCAGTTAACTGTTTTATTTGGACGGACTTGTGAGACATATGGTTGGTCCCTATATAATCAAAATGTGATACAATATTGTAGGCAACATTATTCCTTATGGGTTTAGACTAATGTAAGTCTGTTCATCACCATATAATATATATTATAACCTAAAAAAAATTGTTTATTTGAATTAGTTTCATCAGGCAATTTTATTTTTGTTATATATTCATATGTGTGTTGATGAAAAGACTAAAACTAGTCCTACACCAAACGAAATACTGTTCTCCACAAGACTTCATCACATTTTGATTACAGCGAGTAACTAAATGGCTTACAAGTCCGTCCAAATGAAAACACAAGTTGAGCAATGAGTTGTTGACCCCATTGTGGTTAGCACCTTGAAATATTTTCTAAATCCTTGCCCATTGGGTTCAAAACGATTGTGGCCACCAAATTGGTGGCCACCATAGCCACCAAAGCTCATTTCCATCCACCAAAGTCATTCTCCTCAAAAATCATAAACAAGTTCAAAAATAAATCAAAGGGAAGAAAAAACATAAAAATAGTCCGTCTTAAGCGTTTTCAAAAAACCTAAAAGTTGGTACTTGGCAACCGCTTGTAGCGCGATGTACCAACTTTGCCGCCTTGCTGCTGGCCAACCGTTCGTCCCACAGAGGTCCCTCTAGTCTTAAAATGAAGGTCTTGTAGAGTACTTCAAGAATCTATGCCAGTTTGACTATTAACACCCACAGATAGGGCGTTAAAGCGCTCCAAACTTGGAACATTGAACAGCCGTGTGGCACGAAGTACCAACTTTGCCGCCTTGCTGCTGGCCAACCGTTCGTCCCACAGGGGTCCCTCTAGTCTCAAAATGAAGGTCTTGTAGAGTACTTCAAGAATCTATGCCAGTTTGACTACAAGGTAGGTTTACGCCAGACCGTGTCTTGTCGTAACAGGCTTCGCGATGCTGCGCCAGTTTCGACAATCCACGCCTGGCGTTACACCTACCTTAGCCTGCGGCGCTTCCCGCTTGCCTTCGGCAAGCTGTTTTAAGGGTTCATTGGGGCAATGAGTAGTGCACTACGCGATAAATGGTCGAAGTATACAAGCTGGGGCGCAACCTTCCGTCAAATCCGAGTAGGCAGCTCCGCTTCGCTGCGCCGGCAATTCAGTTTGACAGCGGCCGATACCAGCTTGGCCTGCCGGCGGATTCTTCTCGGGCCTTCTTCGGCCCTCGCACAAGACCTGGCTTGGCCTAATCGGAGGCCGTGTGTCGGACCTTCGGTCCTCGCATCTCACAGCCCGCGGAGGTAAAGCGCAAACTTATTGATGTAACATCATGACTGAGGACCGCTCTTGTGTGAGTTCCCACTGTGCCAAAGTTAATGTGCAAAACATGGCCGTTGCACCAATTTTCACAATACATGAAGGTGGGCTCACAGACCCCCCTTCCGACCCCTCTTTGAAAAGGTCTTGCCGAGACCTTTCGAAATCAGCAATAAAATTTTTTAGTCGGTCGATCTCCTTTTTTAAAAATCCTGATACGGCCAACTGATGAAGTCGGGCTCCTAGACCCCCCTTCCGACCCCTCCCTGAAAAGGTCTTGCCGAGACCTATCAAAATCTGCAATAAAAATTTTTAGTCGGTCGACCCCTTTTTTCAAGATAAAGGGTCGAAGTTAATTATGTTAGTAAATTCGGGTCGAGGTAGCCAATTCACAGTTTAAACTAGTGTCAGGGGTTGAAATTGATTTCATTTTCGTCATGAGCACCTTCAAAAACATACGAAACCATGTAAAAATGTCTCTGAAATGTAAAGTCGCTAAAAATTTGCACTTTTTCTGCTGTTTTTTTTGTGTTTTTTCGTTGGTACGACTGAATTATTTGAGATAGAGGGCTGAATTTTGGCGTGTGGTGAGCCAAGGATATACCTATGAACCCTGCAAAATCTCGTTCCGATCGGCCGAGCCGTTTGGGAGGAGTAGTGCGGACACACAGACAAACAAACAGACAGACAGACAAAACTTTTCAACCCCACTGGAGTAACTGGCTTCGCTAATCGCTCAGCCAATTAACACCCACGGATAGGGCGTTAAAGCGCTCCAAACTTGGAACATTGAACAGCCGTGTGGCACGAAGTACCAACTTTGCCGCCTTGTTGCTGGCCAACCGTTCGTCCAACAGTGGTCCCTCTAGTCTCAAAATGAAGGTCTTGTAGAGTACTTCAAGAATCTATGCCAGTTTGACTATAAACACCCACAGATAGGGCGTTAAAGCGCTCCAAACTTGGAACATTGAACAGCCGTGTGGCACGAAGTACCAACTTTGCCGCCTTGCTGCTGGCCAGCCGTTCGTCTCACAGGGGTGCCTCTAGTCTCAAAATGAAGGTCTTGTAGAGTACTTCAAGAATCTATGCCAGTTTGACTATTAACACCCACGGATAGGGCGTTAAAGCGCTCCAAACTTGGAACATTGAACAGCCGTGTGGCACGAAGTACCAACTTTGCCGCCTTGTTGCTGGCCAACCGTTCGTCCAACAGGGGTCCCTCTAGTCTCAAAATGAAGGTCTTGTAGAGTACTTCAAGAATCTATGCCAGTTTGACTATTAAGGCCAGGGACAGGTGAAAAAATGATCTCAGAAACTGCTGGGCCAAAACTTCTGATTTTTTGTCAAAATCTTACCCATAATGAAAAACTATTTCACCCAAAATCCCATCCCATTATATTAAGTGGTTCGTGAGATATAGGCATTTTAATAATTTTGTAAGTATTCGTTAAAAAATTTCTGTGCGTTCCCCATTTTTGAAAATTGACCTGACCGGCATGATTTCTTGTTAGTCAAAGTCCAAAGAACAATCGTAAGTGACAGATTTCAGTTTCCGACACCCATACCAGAATACCAAACTTTCAACTTTGGCATTTTTCAAAAACCAAAGATTTCTCCTTTTTTAGTAAAAGACAATATTCAAAACCAGACTTCTGGGTGGAATATACAAAATCTGTCACTTACGATTCTTCCCTTTAACCTACTGAGTCAGTGGAAAAAATATCATTGACGACACTTCAAAGTTTATGCGCACAGGACCACTTGAATGTTGACAAGCTAGGGCCCGCCCTTCCGTCGAACCGAGTTGCCAGCTCCGCTTCGCTGCGCCGGCAACTCGGTTCGACAGGGGGCCGGCCCAGCTTGGCCTGCCGGCGGCCTTTCCTCGGGCCTTCGGCCCTCGCATCAGACCCAACTTGGCCAGTCGAAGGCCCGGGCCTTCGGCCCGCTCTCATCAAACACCCCGTGAGCGGGTAAGGCAAAGTTATCGATGTACCATCGTGACTTAGGCCCGCCCTTCTATTCACAATATGCAAAAGTCCTTACACTTTTTACTCCAACTGTCCTTAGAATATGCCCATTTCATTTGTCTCTTAGCCCTCATTCCGAAAATACTCATATTTGCCATGCTACTGCAACTCCTTGCAATGGAGGCACAGCAGGAGCGCAAAACGAGCCCGTCGCACTTTTTCACATAACTCATGAAGGCGGGCTCCTGGACCCCCCTTCCGACCCCTCGTTGAAGAGGTCTTGCCAAGACCTATCGAAAACTTAAGTAAAAATTTTCAGTCGGTCGACCCCCTTTTTTCAAGATCCTGATGTGACTAATAGACGAAGTCGGGCTCCTGGACCCCCTTTCCGACCCCTCGTTGAAAAGGTCTTGCTGAGACCAATCGAAATCTGCAATAAATTTTTTTAGTCGGTCGACCCCCTTTTTTGAAGATCCTGATCTGGCCAACTTGTAAAAGCAGCCGATGGGGTCGGGACCAGGTCCATTCATCTTGTCTCGTCGCCCTGATTCCAAAAATACCCCTATGTGCCCTGCTAGCACCAATAATGGCGGAAATCCCCCTCCCGCCCATGCAAACCATGATGCAGCTGCTGCAGGCCTTGCGCGGGTCGGACGGGATTTGCACCACCGGATTGTTTGTTCGGACGGCCCTCCTGAAGTACCCTCCAAATCTGGTCACTCCAGCTCAACTCCTTCCTTGTACACAGACGACAACGACGACGACACACAGACACAAAGGCAAATGCATATGCCCTCCCCCTATTTTTTAAATAGAAGGGCGGGCCAAAAAATGCATATGCCCTCCCCCTATTTTTTAAATAGAAGGGCGGGCCAAAAAAGTGTGTTTGGAGAAAAGGGCGTTTAAAGTTTGGTCACAGATTTTCATGCATTTTCAGCCTTTATTCAGCCTTTAAAGTGATAATCACAACAAATCTGGTCCTGAATCAAATTTCCCTATTAGATTAGCTTGTTTGGAAGGCTTAGGAGGTTTAGAAACATAAAAAGCTCTACATAATCATGCAGATTGGTCCCTAGAAACCCCCCGCCTGATAGGAGCAACCTTCCGCCTTCATTCTCTGAGCTTCTGCCTCTGCTACTTTCCCCCTTCTTTCTTTCCTCTCGAAGCGGGTTGGGGCATTCTCACTTTTGCTGATCCTGGCTAAGTCACTTCTTTCAGCCAGCTTTAAAGAAATTTCTGGTGTTGATTCCCCTCTGGTTTTGTTTTCCAAATACAACGCCACCTTCTTGCCCATGTTGAAGTCAGCCACTGCATGAATGACTCCCATTTCGAGCCTCGGCTTTGAGACAAAAATTTCTTTAGGGACTTTGTTCCAAAGCACAGAATGGAGACATTCGTTCTGGTTCTGAGTTCCACCTCTCTGACATCTAAAAAATTATAAAATGAGTTTACTCTTAAAGAAAAAGAAAAAAAAAAGAAAAAGAAAACAAAATACCTTGAAAGTAGTTCATCGTCAGACAGTCTCTTGTAGATGGGAAGAATATGCTTCACAACGGTGCTGCTCAGTTTGGTACTCATTTCCTTGTGAGATTTGGGCTTTGACTTTGTAGCTTTTGCTTTCTGCCAAAAACACCAGGAGTCAATTCCAGTGGGACAAAGTTTGTGGTTGGGCTTGCCATCAGTGGAGGAGCAATGATGAACAGTTGCCAATATTGCTTTCTTCATCTCTGGAATGTTATCCTTATTTTGCTCTATTGCCCTCCTATAATAAGCTGAAAGTTTGGACATTGCGTTCTTGGTCAGCTGCCCTTCACCTCTGCCTCCCAAAGTAATACCAGTAGCTTTGCATTTCCTCACTACTTCCTCCAAATTTTTGTACACTCTCTTGGAAATGTGGTTGAGACATTCTTCTTTCTCGATGATGATATCTTGTCCATAAGGTTTAACTTCATTCAGTCGGGCATGGGTTTTACAATCACCATCAGCTAGCATACGTTTAAATCTAAATCCATATTGTTCTGATCGAGACCATATCCTCACTGCACCCTCAGGTTCCATGCCTGGAGAGCTGCCGGTGTAGTTCCGATTACATAATCCAGAAGACACGTGTTCTTCATGCCAAGTGTTGAATTCTTCTGTATTGTCTCCCAAAGATTTTTCTGACAAGACACATCCATAACAATATTTTGACAAAATTTCAAAATCAACAACAAGGCCAGTATTTATATCAATAACAAATCCTATCCCGTAAAGTGATGTGAATCCCTTTTTCTGCCAAGTTCCGTCATAAGAAACATCAATATCTACCACTGTTTGCCCCTTAAGTGTATGGTCCTCCATTTCATAAGTCTCCCTAACCAGATTTCTTGCCTGAGATAAAACCTCATCTTTAAATTTCATAACATCTTTGTATAGAGCTTTCCTATGATCATCAAAACTCGGCTTACTCATGCAATTCATTCCCATTGTCTTACTAAATGTCGACATGCCTGCATGCCCAAGACCAATGCCAAGGAATGCTTCGGTCATTGAGCGGTTAACAGAAAATGGTGGTCTGGTACTTGTATGCTTCACTCGTTCACTGGACCAAAGTTCACTCATGTCAGCGTTACACACAGAACAAAAAACACTAATTTTTTGAGCAAAACCCTTTGCTTCACTCAACTCTAAACATAAAGTGCATTCATTGCACTCTTTGCACTTGCAATTTTGAACAATTTTTTTAAGTTCACCTACTGACACAATAACATATTGTGGTTCACAGTTCGTGTCATCACTATTTTGTAAGGCACTTAGTGGTAGTAATTCTTCAAACATCTGAATTTTCCTTCGGCTTGCTGTCACCTCACTATTTAAATCGGTTTCAGTGGCAATATTTTCAGTCACTGAGCTGGAAGTGGAGGGGCCCGTCTGCTGGCCATCTTGATTTGGAGGTGGGGGCGGGTTAGGTTCCCTCCTCTTCCCAGACTTGGCGGCTTTCTGGCGGTCAAGACGACGGCGTTTAGGCGTTTCTGGAGAGGGCTGGGGTTCTTCTGTCCGTTTCCTTTTGTTGTGAACCTTAGCTGCCAAGGCTTTTAGAGCCCGTTCCCTCATACCCTTTGACTTGGCCTTTGTCTTCGGCCGGCGCCATCTGCTGGAGCTCTCATGCATGTTTCTGTGATAAGACGAAATGACACACTTAGGGTGCTACTTTCGAGGTCAAGTGAATACCGATATAGATAAGTAAACAGGAATTACCTTATTAAATTACCTAAATGACGCGAAATCGCAGTGCACAGTGACGCCAACGAACGAAGCCCCAACGACTTTACAGTGTACACAACAACAACATCCCTTCGGCGCTGCCAACCAAAGTAACCACATTGCTTAAGTAAAGCCACTTTCGGTAATCAGTTGGTGCAAATTAAATTAAGTTACTAAAGCCAAAAATAATTTACTCATTATAAAAATAGATTTCTTGCATTTTTTTTCCTCTCTTTTAGTCAAGTTTAGGTCACATAATTTGGAGTGTGAGGGTTGGTAGCGGTCTCCCCCCACCTCCGCTTGGCCAGCTCTGATTGGTCAGGACGCCCAGCGCGCTTTTTTGAAAGCAGGAGGCTCGTGGAAACGCTTTTAGCATCGGTAGACGACAAATTTTCACAATTTTCAAAAAAATTTCAAAACGGACGATTTTACTCAAATGCCGGGAATGCAGAGGTGTACGAAAAGATTTATATGAGGGACTTCCGGGTCCCGGCTAATCAAAATCCCGACAGATCCTGAAAGAGGAAGGTCCAAAGGACCATTTTCCACCCAAAACTCATTTCATAAAATGTCACCGAATTTCTTCATTTTTTCACCTGTCCCTGGCCTTAACACCCACGGATAGGGCGTTAAAGCGCTCCAAACTTGGAACATTGAACAGCCGTGTGGCACGAAGTACCAACTTTGCCGCCTTGCTGCTGGCCAGCCGTTCGTCCCACAGGGGTCCCTCTAGTCTCAAAATGAAGGTCTTGTGGAGTACTTTAAGAATCTATGCCAGTTTGACTATTAACACCCACAGATAGGGCGTTAAAGCGCTCCAAACTTGGAACATTGAACAGCCGTGTGGCACGAAGTACCAACTTTGCCGCCTTGCTGCTGGCCAGCCGTTCGTCCAACAGGGGTCCCTCTAGTCTCAAAATGAAGGTCTTGTAGAGTACTTCAAGAATCTATGCCAGTTTGACTATTAACACCCACAGATAGGGCGTTAAAGCGCTCCAAACTTGGAACATTGAACAGCCGTGTGGCACGAAGTACCAACTTTGCCGCCTTGCTGCTGGCCAGCCGTTCGTCCCACAGGGGTCCCTCTGGTCTCAAAATGAAGGTCTTGTAGAGTACTTCAAGAATCTATGCCAGTTTGACTATTAACACCCACGGATAGGGCGTTAAAGCGCTCCAAACTTGGAACATTGAACAGCCGTGTGGCACGAAGTACCAACTTTGCCGCCTTGCTGCTGGCCAACTGTTCGTCCCACAGGGGTCCCTCTAGTCTCAAAATGAAGGTCTTGTGGAGTACTTCAAGAATCTATGCCAGTTTGACTATTAACACACACAGATAGGGCGTTAAAGCGATCCAAACTTGGAACATTGAACAGCCGTGTGGCACGAAGTACCAACTTTGCCGCCTTGCTGCTGGCCAACCGTTCGTCCCACAGGGGTCCCTCTAGTCTCAAAATGAAGGTCTTGTAGAGTACTTCAAGAATCTATGCCAGTTTGACTGTTAACACCTCCGGATAGGGCGTTAAAGCGCTCCAAACTTGGAACATTGAACAGCCGTGTGGCACGAAGTACCAACTTTGCCGCCTTGCTGCTGGCCAACCGTTCGTCCCACAGGGGTCCCTCTAGTCTCAAAATGAAGGTCTTGTAGAGCACTTTAAGAATCTATGCCAGTTTGACTAATAGCACCCACAGATAGGGCGTTAAAGCGATCCAAACTTCGAACAATTAAAGGCCAAGAAGCACGATGTACTAATTTTGCAGCCCTGGCGCTAGACAACGGTTCGTCCGACAGTGCTTTTTTTAAGAGGAAATGTGGGAGATTTTTTCCTTCTGCAAAATTCAGCGCATGTGTCTTCTTATCTGTTGTTTATACGTTTTATTGTTAGCAGTAAATGGTTTTGTTTTTTTGTTATTTTTTTATTTTCACCTTAATTATTTATTTCGTTTCTTGTTACACGCCACACAATTATAGTTGACCAGGGAAATTGACATTTTTATGTTTCTTACTCTTACAATGCACTTACTACTAACTTAAAAGACAAATACCAGGTGAAGCAGAAACCCCGTTTGCAGCCGAAGTTATGCAACCCGCTTGACGCTGTGCGGGCGGGCTAGCCTACCCTCTGTTCGGCGGGCGGAGGGCCCGACTAGAGCTGCCCATATGCAGCGGTAGTAGCACTGCCGGCGGCAGAGCCAGCGAGTGGTTCGGATGTGATCGCACCGGCCGGCCACCGACGCGCTGTGAGAGGCGTGAGCGAGAGGCGGGGGAAGGGGAAGGGGAGTGAGGCAGCTAGGCTGCGGCAGCCGCTCGAGTGTCGCACAATTCGGCAGCTCTAGTCGGGCCCTCCGCCCGCCGAACAGAGGGTAGGCTAGCCCGCCCGCACAGCGTCAAGCGGGTTGCATAACTTCGGCTGCAAACGGGGTTTCTGCTTCACCTGGTACGTACACATCATACAATTTCAGGTATAGCACAAAAATTGCGGCTATTTCATAACAATTGTAGTCGTTACACACTTATTTAACTTATTTTAGAACAAATAAATTCACTGCAAATGTACTATTCTTTTTTCTTACATTGTCAGATTGCTGTAATGCCTTTCTTTGGCCTATCATAGAACTTTCTACACAGAAATTAAACTGCTTAAGGACTCTTAAGGTATGTAACCTTCCACTTGGGCTTTTACAGGGCCATAACAGACCTGTCTGGCTACTTGCACATATGAGGGAATTCCCTGTCGCTTACATGATAACACTTACAAATAAAATTACAAATTGTTCAATATTAAGTACATGTTCGCCATGGAAGAGGTATTTGTGAACAATCTTACTTCACTTTGGCTCTGAAAAAGTAACAACAAACGATATTTCAAAATTTATCCACATCATTGTACATTATAAGTTTCTTCATATTATCAGAAACCGTTTATTACCTATTGTCAATTTAAAATTGCTTACAGACCGACGCATTGGCATTGAATTCAAACTGTTGAAGCTGTTAAAGTGTAGGCAAATGGTCTCACATGATCTTTAATCGTCTGGTCAGATGGTCAACTCATACTCTCTGCACAGCACACACATATCTTTTTGAGGTGATTTCTCTTCTTTCTTCTTTTGCTTGTCAACGGCTTCATCGGACTTCCTGAAACTGCGTTGACAACATGCATGGACCCATCTTTTGCATGACGTGCAGAGTACCATAACGGACGTATCGTCCGTTCTTCTGAACACATTGTACTCGTCCTTGCCACATATCACACATAAATGGGTCATATCCTCCGATTCAGTCAGGAGCATGTCCCCGACCTCATTTCTGGTCTTCTGCATGTCCTCAAACCTGTAAAACATATTTTTTTTTTAGAATTTTATTACCCACTCCTCGCTTTGTACTAGGTTGCATGCGCTTCACATGTAAAGGAAAACAATTGGTCTTGCTTATGCTCACAGTTTGACATGTAAACTTTACATTTTGAGCTGTCCACTGACAGGCGCGCATTGACAATTTAACAAGAATGACACACTGTCATCATGTTACTGACTTTTACT
The DNA here is from genome assembly GCA_030522485.1 of Stenchaetothrips biformis. Classification (NCBI taxonomy): domain Eukaryota; kingdom Metazoa; phylum Arthropoda; class Insecta; order Thysanoptera; family Thripidae; genus Stenchaetothrips; species Stenchaetothrips biformis. The sequence continues at coordinate 14,447,748 of CM060097.1, forward strand.
CTCATTAATTAGGTACTCCTCTGCAAACTCCACAGTGTGCTCAGCACACTCTGTTCAGCGTGTACTCACTAGTACACTCCGACAAGAGTGTACTCACTAGTACACTCCGACAAGAGTGTACTCAGATGAATACACTCTGACCGGAGTGTTCTTAGATGAGTGCACTCCAACGAGAGAGTGCTTAGATGAGTACACGCTAACGAGAGTGTGCTCAGATCCTGGAAAAACATGCAGTTGAGTACACGCTCGTGGGAGTGTGCTTGTGAGCACACGCTGAAGAAAGTGTACTCGTGAGTAGACGCTGAAAAGAGTGTACTCGTGAGTGCACGGTAAAGAGAGTGTACTTAGTACTCTGTTCAGTTTGCTCAGTCGTATAAGCAACAATAATACTTTGTATTTTCCAAGTGTGGTAAGAGAGTAAGTATAATTTTCTTTGTAAAATTAAGCACAAGGCCAAATTGCCAGTACATTATTTAAAATTATATTAGTCAATTGGTTTGACGGTACGAGCTGGCTAACGAAAATGATCCATGATTGGTACCATGGTCCATGTTTGACACTTTACCTTATCTTTCTCAAGACAACCACGCTCTTCGACTTACCATTCACTGTTGGCCGCACCCATCAAAATTGCTCGTGCATACAATATTACATATATGCCGCAATTCCACGTGTCAGTTTGAATTGAAAATTCCTCTACTTTCATCATCGTCCATCCTGTTGTTTCGATTTTCTCGATGCATACTCTATTCCTTTTCTCTATGAATTGTTTTAAATGGTCATCTGTGCTTTCAAGGGGTTAAGACAAACATATTGCTTCAATCCAATGTCCGCCACAATGAGTATCCAATGTACATTATGTGGGTTGTAAGGCATTATTAATATTTTGGATGAAATGTCTATTAAATTTAACGGAAATAACTTGTTGATCACTTGTTTTTCATTCATAATCTGGGTTGCAAGTGTCGATGTAAGGTTGATTAACTTTGCCCGGAGGTTTTCGTTTCGAAGTCTCGAAACCTCTTTAAATAGGCAGTGTATAGCTGCGTCAATCAACTGAGTGTTCAACCATCCTTGGCTTCTCAATAGAAGCACCATATCAGTAGTGGTTATATTATCTAGTCCAACTCCATAAGTCCCGACCACACGCGGTGGCCTTACAGGGAGTCCATAGTAGCGTGTCAACGGAAACAAACCATTGTGCAGTTTTCTTCCTATTGTTGACGTGGCTGCTAATTTTCTTTTGTACTCCTTTGCTGATTCCATGCAAACTTTTGCTAGTGTGGCCCGCACGAAAAATTCGTCCCACTCTGAGTCGTTTTCGTACGGAGCCGCTTGTGGAATTTGCATGAACTTTTGCAAAACGTAGAGCATGAATACGCCGTTTGCATACTTCTGGGATGGAGTCTGAATAGTCAGGAATTGGATGGTCCATTGGGCTGCATTTTCTTGTTCATGCCACATTGCATTGACCGTGTCCAAAATTGTTTCAAGTATTTGCCTGCAGCGGTTTTTATTTGAATTTGAGGCATGAGTTGTCAAACTTTTTTCTCTAAAATCAAATTTAAGTGGAGTCCAGTATTCATCAAGCTCCAGAGGTACAAGTAGTACTGAGGAAGCGGGAATTTTTATTTCCCTCTTAATCCGTTTGCTTAGTACTTTTCCAAGAAAGGTACTGCACACAAATGTGTCATTTTCTTTAGTCCTAAAACAATCAAGACAATTGTCTATGATTGCCGAAGTAAGTCTTCTGTCAGTTACTAAGGACAAAAAGTCTTTTTTGTATATAGGTTTGTCTTCCTCACCGTAAAGGTACATTAAGGCAGAAAGATTTGCAGCAGAATGCTGGTTCATGAATTCTTTTTCAGAATCGTTCATCAAATTTAGAACTGTGGAGTTTGGAGACGTGTAATCCTCTCGGTGCACTGCTAAATAAGATCGGTCCAGTGGATTCTCTGAATTCCATATGTCTTCTGCCTCAAGATCAGAACTGGAGTCTTTTGTCTTTGATAGTGACATCGGTTGCCTTTTCTTCTTAGAAAACAGTCCTGCAATCCTTGACTTAAGACTCGTTTTATTTGTTTCAGCTGTTTCTGCCTTGGATTTAAGACGTGGACTTTCCTTGTCAAACTGAAAGGAAACGTGTTTTTCTTCCGACTTTCCAAGTTGTGAAGATCGCGAGCCTTCCTTCTGTTTGCCCTGTTGAGAATTATTAAAACCATGTGGCCCGCGTGTCTTGGGTGAAAGTTCTTCATATATGTTATCCTGTAAATCATCTTTGGAGGCTGATGCATTCTCATTTTCCTTTCTGGAATCCTTCGATTTGTCCCTTTCTTGTTCACCTTTGCTGCTTTGTTTTGTTATGTTTCGGGAACTGGACGACATTCGTTTCTTTGACCTTTCCTGTCTCTTTGAACTACCTGTAAGCATGGACAGTGACGGCCGTGAAGCATCTTTCGGCGTTCTCCATGATTCCTTGTCTGTTTCATCCAAACCATTTCTTTTCCTTTTTTTATCTCTTGCTGCTCTTGGAGTTTGTTGCCGTCGTTTTTTCAGTTGTGACGCTAAAAACTTAAGATGTTTTCCGTCTTTGTACTTGGACTTTTGTCTCTTTGGTCTTCTGGACCACTTTTCTGAACCACTGCTACTTGAATCACTTTCACTGTTGGTTTTGTTGTCAGCTTCTGACGAACTTTCACTGACTCTACCGTCTGTTCGTAAGTTCAGCTGAATGGCCTTAATTTTTGTGAAAACATCTTCCCTTTCTTTCTCAACGTATCGGCCAACTTTATCAGCCTGAGTACTTCTAGTGTGTATGCTGCGTTTCTTCTCCTTGAAATAATCTTCCACGTCGGCATTACTGAGAACGAACTCCCCCTGCTTTGCATTTACCATTATTTTTGTCCATAGTGGTATAAGGGCAGCAAAATGAGGACCTAAGAACTTGTTCTTAATGAAATGGGAAGCCTTATATGGATTTGGAAGAATTTCTTCACTTCCTTCATCGCCATCTACATGTTCTCTTATTTTATTATCAAGTGCGTCTGTAAGTGACTTGCAGTGTCGGGAAAAAGGTGAATCTACTAGTGCTGTTTCCCAAGGCCAGACGTTTTCTTCAGTGATGATATCTTCTAAATTTTTTATGGTTGGTTCTTTCCATTCACTTTCATTTTTATCATCTGCACAGCCAAGTGAGTGCATTGCTTCTTCCAAGACGTCATCTTCATATGGCCACATCATGACTGTTGCAAAACTTTGAAATACTTTGTCAAATTTCTTCATTGATGTCGCGTCCATCAACTTTTCTATTGATTCCATGACAATGTGTTTGGTACGTCCATTTATTGAGTATTTTGTGCAGTACCGTGCTGTCATCTTTACAAAGTGGTTCTGACACAAATGAACCAATATAACTTCTCCTAAAGACTTCTCCGATGGCTGATTCACTGCATGCCTGTAGCACAACTTCAAGTAATATAACAGTGACATGTGGTTCCATGCGGTCATGATCCCATGCAGAAGGGGGAAACTGCAGTCCACTATTACCCTTCCAATAGGGGGCCAAGCTATTTTGCAATTACTAATTACAAACATTCGAAATCTGGACAGGAATGACGATATCGCAGCTTGGTCATGGGATGAGCTTATCATTTCAAAAAGCGGCACTTCTTTGCGGTGTACATTCACCACCCCAGTATACACCAATATTTTTTTTGTTGTTTTTCAATGGCGGCCTAACCAAACTGCCTGTTGCATCAAAGTAAACAACAACTTTATCCTTATTATGGAACTGATTTAATATCACATTGACCTGACGCACAGAAAACAGGTACACAGTAAGTGGCTCCGCAGTAAATTGAATAAATCTTTCTTCGAATGGCATTTCCAGTTCTAATCTGCGCTTAAGACACAAATCAAAGAAGTCGTCCTGAGCCAAATCCTTTTCTTTCAAAATTTCTGACCTCATTTTTCGCATAGCGTCGTCTCCTGACATCATTCCCCAGTTGTGTTGTTGTGCAGATTGTGCTGGCAAAGTTCTGATGTGATCTTTTTGACTCTGCTTGGGTAGCATGAATCTGAGTCGTTCTTTTTCCATCTTCCGCGCCATGCCTTTCTTTTGTTTCACTCTTGTTAGTGGCTCGTCGTGGTTTATTTTTCCCGCCGAGTGGACATCCACAACAAATATTGCCTCTTGTGCTGATGGCTTCATCCTCATTCGGTAAGATTTACATGCACCAGTAGAACAGTAGCCATATGCAAGTACAGTAATTCTACCGTCCTGAGTCCGATAAGCCTTTTGTGCGTTTTTGAAACATAATTTGCAGTGACTTGTGTTCACGTTCTTGTTAAAAGCTTTTTCCAACTCAAATCGCCAAGTCTCTGGGTTTTTGCATTGTTCACCTGTCCAGTTTTTAGTGTACTTAGACGAATGGAGTTCAAATGAGCCTTCGTATTTGTTGTAGTGCTTAATTGCTAGAGGCAATTTCTTTTTTCTGCCTTTTTGGTTCTTTTTTGAATTTTTCAGCTCTTGATCTGAAGAGCTATATTTGTCTTGTTCTTCTTCAGTGGAACAAGTGTCGTACGAATCTTCAGAAGTTCCGTCACTCTTCCCTTCATTGTCTTTGTCTGTTTGAGACTCGGATTTTGATCCAGAAGTAACACTTCCGGCGTCCTTTTCTTTGTCATTCCGTAGGCTGTTATCGACGTCGGACAGTGAGCTACTTGATAGAGACACGGGTCCGTCTGACTTTGATGGCTTTATATTTTCTGTCAACCTCTGGGGAATGTCTTCTGAGTCCACAAAACCATATTTGCATCTTGTGCATCTGCCACTCTTATTACTGTAAAACAGAAAACGAAAGAGTCGGTTATTCGTGTACATTTTTAGTTTACTTGACACGCAAGTTTCAATACTAAATTATAAGGTGAGGGACATTTCACATGGTTCAGGAAGTTGAGTGGTTGCGAAAAATATCTGGTGGCAGACAGTCAGGTTAGTGAAATGCACATGACAAATAACTCGTCAGGACTACGATCATTATTTTTATCATATTAAGGACTCCTGACTTTATCGTTCGAAGTCAAAACGAAATTTTCGTTCTGACAACAAATTGATAGTACGCTTAATAAATTCTTTTTCAGCTATCCAAAAAATCAACGCACATTTTCGCTGTTACAACACTGGTAAAACTAAATCGTAGTACCACCTTCTGTTTGCACGCGTTATCAGGTTACGCGAGAAGTTAAGTGCAGCTAACTGGCTCATCGGCCAAGATTCCCCCTATCTGAATGCACACCGCAAACCTAACTGTCTACTTAGGACGCACTCACAAACGCATGCTTGGCCAAGCATGCACATACAAACTTATGCTTGGCCAAGCATGCACATACAAACTCATGCTTGGCCAAGCATGCACATACAAACGCATGCTTGGCCAAGCATGCGTTTGCACGTGTGTACTTGAAGCATGCATTTGTAAGTGCGTGCTAGTGATGTTCGTAGTGTATGGGGGAAATTTCCAGAGTATGCCTTATTTCAAGCCTAACGTCTCCAAGCGCAACTTCATGCGTCACTCAAGCATGGAGTTACGCTTTAGTTTTACCAGGGAACTAATTCCTTTTTTTGCGTGCGGCAAAGAACGATAGTAACAAAGTAAAGAGTAGAATTTGTAACCATTTTGGACTGATGTGTCCCCCTTAAATTGCGTGCCATCTTTCGGTTGGCGCCTTCGGAATTGTCGTTAGATTTTGCCCCATTGGAGTTAAAATGTGGGTTGGTGGTCAAAAAAATTCCATATTCGTTTTAGCACCTTTCAAAGTGCAGCAAGGTAAGAAAATTTTGCGTGAGAATGTAAGACATCAAAAAGTTGATTGTTTTGCCGTTTTTTCTCTGATATGTCCAAATGGATCTAAACAGAAAGCCAGATTTTGGCGTCGATTGAGTTGAAAACTGCGCTTCGTCATCTCTCTGCCAAAGATACCATCCGATTTGTTTTGATGTCCCGTACTTTCCCCGTCTGTTAAAAAAACAGTTCTGTTTGACCCTGCTTAGTGTAAGCACTTCCTCCTCGCGTGGGAATATGAAGGTGAATGAGGACAATGGTATTTCTTACATTTCATACAGCACTACTGTGCACAACTCGCTTGACTTTGGTTGTTTCCTTAATTTTGTTACCTAAAAAGGGAAAGAAAATGCAAGTTTTTATTTGTGCCACCAGACGCATACATATTTGCCACTTATTCTTTTCAATATGGCCACTTACTTGTGTGTCGTCCATTTTGTACCATTCTCCAGAGACAGACACTGTGGAAAAGTAATGTCCCGGCTCGTGCAGATGGGCCAGTGTGTTCCATGAATCCTACTAGATTATAGCAAAATAACTCCTCTTCTGCTACCCCCGCACTGTGTCAAATAACAGCAGTATATCCAGTTAATTATTTTGCACCAGGAATGTCCTCACACACCTCAGGGTATAATCTTCAGAAAACGGCCGCTCCACTTTCGAAATTCCACATGGCACTGAGAGTGTTGACTATATTCGGGTAGTACTCTCAGTTTTCGTTCAAACTTCATTTTCACCGTAAGAAAAGACTTGAAGATTAAGAAGGCAACCCAAAGTTGGCGCCAAGATACGTATCCACACCGAACCAAAAACGGAGTGAAATAGACTTTCTCTTTGTGTCCAGGTCATTTTTGGCCAGAGAGTTGTCTAAAAATTCCAAACTTATTGAAAAATCATGGATTTTTTCCGAAATTTCTGCATGGAGCCTTTTATAAAATCAAACTCTGGGCTCTCTCCGAAAAGTTTTGCAATTATGAACAAAACTGCACGGTTCACCATCAGTAAATCACGAAAAAATGTTTGCAACCAGTCAAAAAATAAGGTACCGTCCACTTGTTTGGCTCAGTCTTCATAATTTTAAGGGAAACCTTCAGAATATATGTCAAACGAGCTCGAAGGAGATTGTACCCTCTTTGGCCATTTCGGACTTAAGAATGCTTCGGCGAAGCCGTCATTAACATATCCGAGAAAAGCTATGCATTTCACCTCCCATCAGGACCCAAAGTAATGCTCCGAAGAACATTTGTTTCAGCCCTGAGATAATGTCTCCGAAAAAAAAAGATAAACTGAACGGAGTCTCCAGAAACGTGATTATAGAGTTTTGTTTTTTATAAAATTTGGGAGCTAATTTCTAACAGTGTGCTGTTTGCATGAAAACACAAGGTCCATTTCACCCCGTTTAAAGGTTGAAACCGGCTCGGAAAAGGTGATGATACGTTTCTTGGCACCAACTTCGGGTTGCATTCTAAATCTTTTACGCCATTCTTACGAAAAAAGGTTCTTATGAAACCGGAGTGAACGACCTGAATGTTTCGTTTTAAGCAGTGGAGTCACCTTGAAAAGACGGAGGAGATTCCATAATATTTACCTTGTTATTTTTTCACAGAACAGGTGCACGTTGGAACTCAGGCAAACATTTGAGGTATCTCTCCTGCCTTCTTCTTTTTCAAATCTAGAAGACACGGAAACATTATAATGAATGCTTCAGGAAACATCGTTTTTATGGAAACCTCCACGAAACTCTGATATGTTGGTCTTACCTCCGCACGTACAAGCATAACACCGAAGGACGCAGTAACAGGCTGAGCGACAGTGTCGCTTCTTCCTTTTTCGAACAGCCTTTTGAGCTGCACTCATATAAATTACGCCCCTTAAGTGTTTCAACTGCATTGAAATACGTTTTTAGTGCCACTTCTGTAGAAATGTTGGGATTTATTATCAAATGGGTAAATTCATCTTCTGCTCGTGATGGAACCTTGCACTTTTTGCACGTCGCTGAAAAATACAATATCAATCTTTTAGAGTGTACGGTTTTAAGGAAATGCGATTGCTGAACATTGACATTCCCGATTTTGTTGACTCTCTATCACAGGTACTTCTGATGAGCGAAAAAAAAAACCCTGCATAGTATTGGGCCCCATTTCGTAAATGATTTTGATGACAGTCAAAATAGAGTTTTTTGAATAATTTTTTCGTCCCTGCGGACCACGAGTAGAGGAATTTATTTCATTCAATGCCACTTACTTATGTTTTGCTTCTGCTGATCACTTACTTGTTTTAATAGCGGTGCCCTCAAACTGTGCATTAAACATTAAATTTTCCTGGCAATTGAACAGCATGTTTAGGAATTCATCTGCACATTGCTGTCCACCATTAGGCCAAATTCCTGTTGAATAAATAATTTAAGGCTTATTAATTAGTCTTCATTTTCATTTTTAGTGGCATCACCCGTGAGAATGACCAAACATAGTTGACGTGCTCTGTGGAATACACATGGAGAAGGCAAAACGGGAAGCTCAGGGTAGAGCGCGCCCTTGAGATTTAAGGGAGGGTGGAGCACCCAATGACACTTTTTGGATTTTGGCACTCACTTCAAAACTGATCCATGAAGCGGAAGAAAGGAGTAAGTTGACTTATCTCCAAATTGAGTTTTTATCTTAATATTGTGCCTCAGGATAGTTTTGCAAGTTTGATGAAGTTATTTTTAGATTTTTTTAAATATTTCATTTTTTCCACCTATGTGTTTTATCAATTGCGATGGGATTTCTCACCTCGTAGGCATCTCCTCAATCCTTTAGGATCTACTGCGCCAGTCTTGTTTCTATGCTGGCAGGCTTCGTTGTAAAGTGCTTTGAGTACGCAGAAAATACAACTTGTTGATTTGGATTTATTCTCATGGGTATGACCCGTTATAGTTGAGTTCAGCCCTTTTACAGAAAATATTATCTTTGGAAATGAAAGTGTTGTTTACATAATCGATTACTGTGTCTTGCAAATATTTAAAGAAATTGTGACTTACCTGAACCATTGCTAATGCATAACAAGTAGACTTCTTATCAACCAAACCTTTGAGTGGGTGACCTTCATCTGGAACTAAAAAAAGTTAAACTGTAATATAGAGTGTGAACACTGGTAAAACTAAAGCGTTGTATTACTCTCTGTTTTCAAGCCTATTTGGTTTACGCTTGAAATCAAGCGTAGCAGGCTCTTCCGTCAAGATTCCCCCTATCTAAATGCATGAAGAAATTTCCAGAGCATGCTCCATTTCAAGCATAACGTCTCCTTGATTTGATTTCTGAATTCAATCTTTTTGTCAGTGCTACTTGAAGAATTGGAAAGGCATCGTGCTCTCAGTACTCCTATGCCTAAAGCTAACATAATATTGTTTACCAATTCTTTTGCCTGATTTTTGGTCCCATGTATGTATTTGGCCAAAACTCCATTGAAGTTCTCATACATAAAAGCTGAATTACAATGCAGTGGGCCATATTTCTCTACCGAGGCTGCCAAATGCAGAAGACAATGCATGTAATATGAACAATAAGACACAGAGTACAGTTTTTCAAAATCCCTGCAGAACATCCTCACACTGTAAAAAATGATTGGATTTTTACAATACAGTGGCCTAGCAAAATTCCTATACATGTATAGGAAACATGGATATTCCGATACATGTATAGGAATTTTCCGATTTGTACAGGTTTTTTGGTATTCAAGCCGAAAATGTATAGGAAAATTCCTATCCATGTATAGGAACGCCCTGAAATCCTATTCATGTATAGGAACTTTCCAACCCGTGTATAGAAATATGACTGACTGAAAAAAATAATTTTGTTCTGAAGTGTTGTAGCAGAGATTCAAATTTTTGTAACTTGTACAAATAATGGGAACCAATGCGATTAATTCTTCACTTGTGACAAAAGTCGCAAAGCTGCTTCTATGTCTGTAACCCAGATGATCCGCTAGATGGCGCTAGTATCGGTTTTACGGACTTACTTCTCGGTGGAAGCTACGGTTAGGAATTTCGTTGGGTGGAGAGGCACGCGCTTGCCTTGAGTGTGAGATAGTCGGGTGGCAATTCGACTGCCTACATTTTTTGACTATGATACGTCCCCCTTCAATATGGGAGGACAAGTAGTGGTCTGACTTCGTCAGATTGGCGGACCGGCTGCACCTCAAGTCATGATAACACGGCTCCAATCATGGTCGTGGAGTTTAGAATATGATAACGTCAACACAGCCTAACGGCTTGCATAATTTGCGTTCTTTTTTGGGAAATCCGAGAAATTCTATACATGCGTAGCAAAGCTGCTATACCGATGTATAGGAAAAATCCTATACAACGGATTGGACAATGCCTATACGACGTATAGTCATAATACAATACCGATGCATAGGAAAATTGCCATAAAGGTGTATGGTAAAATTCCTATATGCGTATATGTAAATAGCTTCATATACATGTATAGGAATTTGACTATAGTTTTTTTTTACAGTGCAACATAATATTTGCTCTTGTCACATCGTTCTTTAAGACATGTTCTTGAACTAGTAAATAAATAGCGTTGGCAAATAACAACCAATGTTGAAAATAAATTGGATCCATACATTGTGAAAAAATTATTACAGAATAAAATAAGACAAATGAACGGAGTTCATTTGCTTTCCATTTGCTGAACTTATCAATTGGCCGAGTTACTCTAGTGATATAATCTGGAACCCTTATACTTAACAAAAGTTTGTTGATCTTATCAGTGTGTTTGGATAAACTCCAAGGTCCTTTTATAACAAACCATAAAGCCATGAACTGCTTAACGACACAAAGTAAAAGGTGCATATATTCTGGATGTACAGCAGTGCTTCTATCACAACCTGGAAGGTCAGAAATAACACTTGGGCCTTTCACACCTTTCTCTGGATTCATCTTGTCTCCATACTTTTTCAGTTCTCTACTTGTTTTCTTGCCTTGAGCCTCCATACGATCAGCAGTTCTGGGTGTCGATTCTTTCTCTTCAAAGGCATACACTCTCTTTCTTTTCCGTTTCTTTTTGCCAGGCTCAACAGGTTCAGCTGGAAGCTTCTTCATTTTCTGCTCGCAACTGTGACAGCAATGTCTTCCCCCATGCTGTAGAATGTTTTGAAGTTGGGCTCTTACAGGGGCATCAACACAAAAAGCGGGCACAGAAACAAACGTTACACATTCTTCCTTAGTTTTTGGATTGATCCATTTGACACCGTGCTGATGAAGCTGCTTCAATTCTTCAACAATTGGTCCCATTAAAGTGTTTAAGTAAGGCTTACACTCATCAACCCAAATACCACTGATAAAGACATATTTGAAACGAAGATGAGGCGGCACTTCAGCTGCGACCCATTCCACAGGCCAAAGCGACATATCAGAGCTCTCACTTATAGAAATTCCATCGGTATGACCCAAAAATGTCAAATTGTAACTGCCATCAATTCTAGCTCTCTTGAATTCAGATCCATCTAACAGATCAGTATAGCCATCTCCACAGGGTGTATTCTGCCTTGCTTCATTGTACTTGTCAATGGCGTCAGCTAAACCATGCTTCTCAAACAAGTTGCGAATTTGATCCGCAAGAGGGATTTGATAAAATTTGTGAGGATCCCCCGAGCAAAGACGGCAAGTAATTTCCTCCAACCCAAGATAAAACAGACATTTAGAACAGTAAAAGTGTTCAATCACTTTAGAAATAGGGCTCAGCTTCTGAACAAATTTAAAGAGAGCATACTGGGTTTTGGGCAAATTACTAGACTTGGGAATAAACTTTAAAACAGCTTCTAAAATGCCGCCCATTTGTACCTTTGACATTTTATGCTTAGAAAATAAATTCATTAGCGTAAGCACACCTTCATCTACAGTTAAATCACAATGCTCATGAACTTTAGGGGAAAAGGATTCATCAAAATCATCCTCGCTACTTGCTTCACTTTTACTTTCTTCACTTTCACTCGCACTACTGCTGCAAATAGATGTATCTTCCTCTTCTGAACTCTCACTGCTGTCATCACTACTGCTCTCACTACTTTCGAGTCCAAGATCTCCATCGGAGCTCAATTCTGATTCATCTTTCTCCTGTGTTACCAATATATCATGGAAGTCAAGACTTTCAGTGGTATTTTTTTCACAGACATCTTGTTGCTGTTCATTGGTTGCAGGTTCCTACAAAATGAAATACATACGCAAGTAGAATATTTAAATTGGATCAATTTACGCAGCATAAATTTAATGGTTGTCACCTCTTCATGGAGACTGCCCAGATTTTCATCGGCCTGATTGTTTACGGTGTCAATCACATCTGAAGTTTCTTTATTAAAAAGATCACGGCAATGCTGTCCGCTTTGACTGTCAACTGAAGCCCTGTGTGTCTAAACATAGAAATGATCCAGGATAAACACAACTTATTACATTACTATGAACAGACAATAAACAAAGCTGCACTCCCTACCTGATCATTTCATTTTCTTCTTTTTTATCATGGTAGTCTGGTGATGCTGGTGACGGAGGAGTTTGAGGAACATCTTGGAAGACCAGCGGCTGATAGGGAGATGATGCAATACTTTGAACTGGAGAAGTCACAGGAGAGTGAACTGGAGATGAAAGAGGGGAGTGAAGGGGGGATGAAGTCAACGACTTCACAGGAGAAGATTCAGGGCTATCACGCTCCATAGTCTGCAATCAAACAAAACTTCGTTGGAGCACAACAACAACAGATACTTGGTTATGGAACGGTGATCCGGGTTCAGTACGTACTGGAAAAAGTCTCCACCCCGGCGTAGGAAATAATTTAGTTTTACGATGCCATGACAACTGATAACTCAAAGAAATTTCCGAACACAAAACCAGAAGCAAAAGATAGGAACAGGTGCAGCCAGCAGCCATGTTGTTCCTCGCAATGTGGAAGTGAGTGGAGGGGGAAAGGGATGGGAGAGAAAGAATACCGGAAGTACGATCGGCCGGACATGAGCAACAAAATCGAATATTCGCGAATTCAGAAGAACCAGAAAAATGTTTTAAGGATTAATTATTGATACGGACAATAATTACTGCAAGAAGGAACATACAAACTGTCTACTTCCGTATTTGGACCGACGCGACTTCCTAAACGCAACGAAATCAACATGGCCATGGCGGTTTGTCGCTGCCCGAACCGGAACTCGAGGCCTCAGTTCGTTCGCAGCCGTCCCCAAGTACACACGTCTGCCGTTACAAACGCACAGCAGGGAGTTGGCCTATGGGCGAGGAAATCCCCTTTAATCCTTCGTTAATAGTAAGATCCTGAATCAATCGAAGCCAAAATGTCAACGCACAAGCCTTATTTTTTCATCATATGTAAGGATTATTTTTATTGCGTGCCGGGGAAAGATTTGAGAACTGCTGGCGATGTGCATAGTGTGTCAGTGGACGATCAGGTGCCATTCAAATACAATAAACTGTCACTTACTGGCAGGGTGCACTTTATATCGAGTAAGTTTTCATTTCTGCTTTTCATATTGGGTCCTTTTTTCTCGTTATGTTCACACTCTCGGCCCTCCTAACCTAACTTTTGGACCATGTGATTTGCTGTGGCCTAACCCTTTCTATTTACTTTCCGCCCTTCGTAGACGATGAGGACGAAGTCTGGGAGGCCATTAAGCTGGAGAAAAAGGCCCTGAAAGGAAAGGCGAAAAGGGAAAAAAGTTTCCACGACGACAGTCCTCGAGCTTGTACACAGAAGGCCAAACACTCAGGCAGTGATGTATGTGCCTTATTCTGACTTTTCATTATGTGGTTATTGGAACCTTATGTGACAATATTGGCATTTGTTTCAGATGAAAATTAAAGTGGAAAAGGGTTCCAAAGAAGAAAAGAAGAGTCTGAAGAAGGAAAAGTCACTTGCTAAGAAACGGGCTCAGCATGAGACTGAGCTAGCGATTATTTCATCGAAAGAAGGACCATCCCAGGTAACTCAGTGATGAGTGCTCGGCTAAGTTACACAGAAATTCATATTGATGGGATGTAATTTTTTTGTCGTGCTTAGGGTTTGGCCAATTCTATGGTGAAAGCAGAGGACAGTGGGACAACTCGGAGCAATGGCATCACTGAGATTGGTAGCAAGACCAGCAGCGAATCGGAAATTGATAAAGTGCCTGGTACTGACGGGGAAAGCAGTGCCTCCTCTCTTGAACCATCCAAGGTAGAGTGACAACACTTTGTCTTGCGCTTTAATCTTAACTTCCCATACCTAGTGCTTTGGTATTTCTTTGGTTCATGAAAGTTATTTCTTAATGCTTCTTTCTTGTGTCTTTTTCTGTAAAGTCACTGCTCACTAAGTTTCTCACTTCAAGCTTCAGTTCTTGATAGCCCTATCCCTAGTGATATCGTTGGTAGGATGTGTTTGGCCTTGTAGTTGCATGTTTGCAATCGCAACATGATAACAGACAGATTATTTGGCTAAATACTCCCTGCCAACAAAATCACTGTACACAGGGTGCAACAATTAAAGAGTCCGAAGTGAAAACTTGTTGGGGAATAAGCTCGCGTTCATTGTAGTTGCAATTGAAGCAGAGCTGCATACACCTGAACTATTTTGGTGTTATGTTTCTTTGTCTAAGTGCTTCAGTCAAAGAATTGGAGCTCAAAACCAAGGCAAGAAGCATTTGAAGTTAGCTTGTGTGTGATTTTGTGTCAAAGTTTCAACAAACAAAGGAAAATTAATTATTTTTTTTCTATCATTATTTACACTTTTTAAAACTGTTTAACATTTCTTATTGTTGTACCCTTCCCTCACAGAAAAGTGATGCAGCCAAGAAATGTGACATTAAGACATTGCAAGGATTGACAGAGGCAGAAACTTCTTTTGATGGAAGTATTCATCGCAGCAGCACCATGATCACTGACCCCCCAGCTGAGAACGCTCCTGTGGATGACGAGAGTTTGGATGACACAGTGCCAGTGACACCTAACTCAGACGACTCCTCAAAGAAAAGAAGTAACAAGTTTTCTGAGTCAGAAGATTCTTCCGAGTCAGATAAGTCTCCAATCCGTCGCAAGAGGAAGTTTTCTGAGTCGGACAAGTCTTCCGACTCTTCTGATTCTAGTAGCTCAGTTACTTCATCCTCATCGGAGGAGTCATCATCTGATTCTACAGAATCTGAATCCGACTCCTCTGACTCCCCTCCTCCCAAGAAAAGGAGGAAGTCAAGCAAGTCCAAGAAGCGGGCTCACAGGAAAGATAAGAAAAGTAAGAAGTCAAAGAAAGATAAGAAAAAAAGAAGCAGGAAGAGCAAGAAATCTTCTAGTGTCAAGCGTAACTTGGACATTTTCCCTGGGCCAAACTACAAATGGACTGAGGCAGACGCAGGAGTGAGTAAACTTCCATTTGTTTATATTTCACTGGTACTTTGACAGAGTGACTTAACTCCTCTTCATCGCCAAGACGACTATTATTTTGGATGACTTTTGGGTGCGCCCTGCCAAGCAATTAAACTACCTGTGTGAACGATTTTGAGTGTAAGGAGCAGATCAGGACTTACAGAAGAAAATAAATACATGGTTAGGCCTTTTGGTTTAACAGAATAGAGCGAAGCTGCAACGGCAATGACTGCAAAGTAGGCTTATTTTAAGGATCATTGCCGTTGCAGCTTTGCTCTATTCTGTTGAACCAAAAGGCCTAACCATTTATTTACTTTCTTCTGTGAGTCCTGATCTGCTCCTTACACTCAAAATCGTTCACACAGGTGGTTTTATTCCTTGGCAGGGCGGACCCAAAAATCTTTAAAAATAATAGCAGTTTCGGTGATGAAGTGGACTTCCGCCACTCTGTCAAAGTACCAGTGATTTAAATAGTGCTGTTAAGTACATCTTGTGGACTTTGTTTTTGGTTTCAGACTGTCCGTATTCACCCTGATTTTCCTGTCTTCATTTTGAGAACTGACCTTGAAGATGCCCTCCACTCAGCGAAGTCCCCGCAGACTTTCATGAAGGCAGTTGTTCCGTGTGTGTATACACAAGAAGCATTAAAGGGATCTACTGCTCAGGGCTACCCTAGCCGCAATGTTGGGCGTAAGAAGCTGAAACAACGCGATGTCCTTCCAAGACTTGATCCAGAAGGCCGCAAAGCTATCATAAGTAAGTCTTTAATGATGCTCCTGGTGTCACTTAGTCATGGCTATTATTTCAATTTTCATTTTCATTTTCAGAGAGAGCTGAAGTTCTAGAAAATGAGAAGAAGTCATGGAGGCCTAGAATTGGAATTAGGGTGATGAATCAAGCATTTACCCAGATTGTGGGTTCTTATTGAAATCTAGTCTAGCATTTGTTGTTGAAGACTGAGCATTTGTGATTTTAGACTAATAATTTTCTACTTCTGAGTCTGTACTTTTTTTATGAGAGTCTTTTGAGACTCTTCGATTTGTTCCCAGAGTGGTATGTTTTCATGTAATAAGTTAAGTCAAACTGACAATTTTATTTTTGTGTTTTATGCCTTTTGTTAGACAGTTTTTGTTCTCAGTGGTCATTTTCATTTTCGTTTTGAAGCCTTTGAGGGCTTTTTATGTGCCTTTGCTATACGCAGTTTTTGTTCCATTTTTATCAGTATTTGTTCCCAGAGTGGTAATTTTTATTTTCGTTGTGAAGCCTTTGAGGTCTTTAGTGCCTTTGATATAGGCAGTTTTTGTTCCATTTTTATCAGTATTTGTTCCCAGAGTGGTAATATTTATTTTCGTTTTGAAGCCTTTGAGGTCTTTGCATGTGCCTTTGCTCAAGGCAGTTTTTGTTCCTTTTTTTATTTTTGCTCTAAGCAAGGTCATTGCATGTGCCTTCGCTAGGCAGTATTTGTTTCCTAGAACTGGATAGTTCAATGTTGGTGTTATAGCCATAAGGCCTTTACATGTGCCTTTTTTTATTTGTTTGATTCATGACCAATATATGTCAATTTGAAAATATGTCTCTTCCTTAACGTTTCCTACCATGACCTAACACACATCTGAGGCTTCATCCCATTTTTTATAAGGAATTTTTTAACACCTAATAAAAGCTTAATTAACTCAAGGAATTTATTATGCTTTGGACTTTTTATAAATTTTTTACATAAAATAATCAAACTTATATAGATTTAATAAGTATTTATTAATTTTTTCTCTAACAAAGTGTTATAAGCCACCTTATAAGTAGGTTATAACTGGGTAATTACTTGGTTATTAAATGGTTATTAAATAGCTTATAAAGGCTTATTAAAACCATGTTAATAACACACTAACTAAAAATTCGGGTAGATTCTGGAGGGTCCCCTGTCTGGAGGGTCCCCCCCTAATTTTTTATAGTTTTTTTGATTTATTTTTAAAAAAATGTTTTATAAATGTTTTTTACTTTTAAAACAATATTCTATGGTTTTAAATGATTTAAAAACTAAACAAGGTGAAAACTATTATAATAATATTTTTTTTAAGTGTGAGAGGTGCCCAAGAAATTTTTCATACCGTTCCCGACGATCCGTTCGGTCCGCGTTTGTCGTTTGTCGCGTCCGCCCAGCAGAAGAAAACCGGCTCCCAGCAAATAAATACAAATAATACTTTTTTATTGTGTCATCGCACTGCGCCCTTGTGCTGCGTTGAAATGCTACGTTGCCCCGTTGAAATGGTAATCACTTCCTTCTTCCCTTCAGTCAGTAAATTCATCTGCGTCTTTTACTTTCTTGTGCACTGTTTTTTTCTTCTTTTCTCAATTCCTTGCTAAAACCTGTTGTTTTTCATTTTTGCAGAAGCCTGCTGCAGTCCCATCCGTGATCACCCCCGTCAGTCTTTTCAATGAATCAACACTGGAGCTTATTTTAAAGTTAATAAATTAACTGCTGACAAGAGTTATCTTACTTGTTGCCTTCTTGAAACGTCCTCAAACTTCGACCAATGATAGGCTTTGTGATTTGCATGGGAAGAGAGCGGAATGATGTCAAGTGTAATCTTGGTTGACAGCAGAGTCTACACATGATCTCATTTGAGCATATGATGGTTTATTTCTAATCAAGTTCAGTCCTGTTACTGTAACTACTAGCTACTGTTGCACCCGAGCCTTCATCTTAAGTTTGGAACACAACTCCTTAGACTGTTCATTCTTGTGAAAACAACTTAGAATATCTGAAACGATATGTAGTTTGGTAGCTTAGTTTCAAAGCCTTGTCTCGTCTGAAGCCAACAGCCCTCAACGAGTGTTCGAACACAATGAGGTAGAAATATAAGATCCCAATTCGATTAAACCGTGCAACAAACCTTTATAAGTCTACGTATTGTCAAGTATAGAGGCTTGTTTACACTTTAAATATGGGTATGAGTGACAAAGGACAACTCATCATGGTCAGGCATACAGTTTAATACTTTTAAAACAGCTGCATTAACAATAACTTCATTTAGTAGCTAACAGAACTACAAAGCATGAATTCATACATACAAACCAAGGAAATAAACATTGAACAGATAAATACAGCTGAACATTCACATTCACTTTACAGCAACATCAAAGATAAACTGAAAGTCAGTCACAAACATCAGTAAAACTAACCATAAAAAGGAATACTGTTCTTAAAATTTCCTCCACAGTAAGGGCACGTTTTCATACAGCTGTACATTCATTATTTACAATTTCACATTAACAGAGTTAAGTACTGTACTTGAAAATTTAAAACACTAAAACATGAAACTCTCAGAGCGAACTCTACGAAGTCATAATTACAAAATAGATTTAGTCTAAGATTGGTGTAAAAAGTTTAGTCTCAGTCAGAGTCTGTATCAGTGCCAGAGTCTCTGTCAATCCTTATACCATGGTTTAAAGCTCCTTGCATCACCCAGGATACCTCATGGAGAAACTGTATTGGGGTTATTTCATCCTTGACCAGCAGTCTGTTGAGTCTTTTGACTGTATTGTTGTTAGCCACAGTTGTCCATCTTGGTGCACCCTGGATTGCATCTCCTCGATTAATTGCAGTGTCGTCACACCTTGACAAATGTTCCAGTTGAACAAAACCACCTGAAAAATAAAAATCAAGAAATTTAAAATCACTCTGGTATCCCACTTTAACTTGACGGTTAGTATTGTAAATAAACTGACCAATCAGAATCCAGGTGTTTGGGTGGTTTTGGGGTAATACATTGGCCATTGCCCTGTTGTCACTTTCGGAACAGTTATTTGTCCGTTCAGCCTGACCGAAAACAGAGAGCTCTCTCACCCGAGGCACCCACTCTCTTCTGAAGTATGCGAAGAGAGGTTCAAGTTCACCACTCCAACCTGATGCCTGGACCTCATCCCACAAATCCCCTGCAGTGCTTGCAATCAGCCCTGAAGGAAGGAGGGGTATACCACTTAGATTCCTTATGAATGAGTGGATCAGGTCATTGTTGGATGCAAGGGAAACCAGCTGCAGCTTGGTAGCTTTCCTCCCAACACACTGAAGCCAAAAAGAAAAGATAAAGTATGCCGCAATTGAAGCAAAGCAGTTTTAGAACTATGAGACTTACCACACCAAAGTGCCAAAGGCACCCAACAATATCACTATCAGGGAAAACTAGTCGTAATGCGTTAATGGTTGCTCTCTCAAAGTCGCAGTGAATACGAGCCGGCCTCATTCCAGGAGCAAGGCTCTTCATAAATTCAAAAAGAGTTACATACGCCTTTTCAGACCGACTCTGCATAAGGACTCGTACCAGAGCCACAACCTGGAAGGGAACAGAAAGGAATTAAAAAAATGCAAATTAGGACAATTCATTGCAGAAAAATTGAACAATATGATACTTACAGAACCTCCACGGTTGGTTACGATGTTGTAAATTTGGCGACATTTTGGTTTCCTAGGGCGCTTCTTGAATGTTCCATCCATATGCAGGTTGGTCTGCGACCCTAGTAGGAGAAGCATTCTGCCTGATGCAAACACAACTGATACAGTCTTATCAATCTGCAGTCCAATAACGCCTTGAAACAAGTAGTCAGTGCCATCGGTTGTTTTGCAGATTGGACGCATGTTAGGTAATCCGAGGAGCACTCCCAGATACAGTAGAGTATTTGGTATTTTAGGGTAGTTGGAACTACGCGCTACATACAAGGCAGAATGCATCCTGGCAACCGTAAAACGACTGGCGAGATCTGGATGAAGCCTGAGAAAAAGACGAAAAAACCCTCAGGTAAACTAGGAAACAAACTGTTGTAAACAAAAGAGACTTTTCCAACCCCTTGTTACCGATTTCCTCTAGATAGGTTTCCATCATACCTTAATTTAAAATCACGAAGGATTTTCCGCACACTTTCTCCAGAGATAGTAGTCTTTGCCTTATGCACAAGGGCATGCCTTGCCAAAATATCTTCAGAGGCCTGGCGATCACGAGGACAAGAGTGCGGTTGCAGGTGTTGCAGCTGCAAACGTCCATCATGTAGAAACATGCTAGCAGTTCCCCTGCAGCCTCTCTTGATGTGATGGCACCTCAACCTGATTCTCCGCGACCGTACTTCACGGACATTGTACAAAAAACCGTCACCGACGTGGAAAATGGAGCTGTTTCTCGTCCTGCCCGGGAGAACTTGCACCTCGTGAGTATTCATGTTGAAGTTGTACAGTGCCACTGACCACTCTGACTTCCACTTGTTACTCGAACAGCAAATGAATGACCAAACGAATGAGGGAGGGGGGAGGGAATTGAATGGAAGGAAATTGGACGGGGGATATCGCAAACTCTTGCCGCCAGAGGGTCGTCATCGTGCGGCCAGGGCCAGGGTCTTCATCGTTGTCGTCACAGTAGAAAAAAGAAACTTCTCCTTATCTTCAGCAAAAACCCGAATTTTTCTAGTTTTACAATGTAAGTTTATTTCCGAACTTCAAACTACATCAACAGGCAAATCGAAGAAAGGGACTGTTCAGCCCGGACTGTTGCTACAAGGCGGTGCATCCCCTCCATCCGTTTCTGGCACATATGAAATAAGCTGGATTCTCCCGTCCTCATGGATTTGACAGCTCGCTGCGTGACCGCCAGCTCCGCATATCGTTTTTCTTTACAGCGTGACTCTTTCCTCAGGTAAGAAGCGAGAAGCATACCTATTTGACTGTTTGTTAGCACGATTGAAGTGCGTGTTATCGGACCGTGTAGTCTGTTTCGCCTGTTCACATGGTGGATCTTAGTTCGTTGTGAGTTTTAACCATCGCTTACCGTCGCGTTTGGTCTCGATGTATGTCTGCTTTGATTCAACTCTATTTCTTACTCCTGAAAGATTTAATCGGTCATGTGATACACTTAGGTACTTTCTGCACCTAACCTTCCATTTAACTTTAGGTTTGAAACATAACCTGGGTGCGTTTTACTAAGTTGCGAAACTGTTGCGTCGGGAGTGTGTCGCGGCTTCAAAGTTCTATTTCAAATCTTGCACAGCGATTTTCATTCACATTAACGGTCATAGTCTTCGTAGCACATTCTTCATTTCCGTTCACCAACTTTTCGTCTCCGCAGAAATGGATTCAGAGCAGCAGGCAGCTGAGGTGAGGCGCATTCGGCTGCAGTGGGCCGAGCCTGGGACAGTTGCTCCTGGAGAATCGACCCCAGAAGGCACCGTGCAAGAGCCTTCCCCAACTTCTGGAGTTGGCAACCCCGTCGCCTCGTCGACCCTACAAACATCTGTGCGAGATCAGTCTCCATCGACTGAGCCAGTGCACAACAGTGCTCGCGCGTCTCAGGTGTCGCCCGCTGCCTCCCCCAGAAGTTCAGATGACACCGCTGCACTCATTGTCATTAATGGCAGAAGCGTTAAAGGTAAGCACCTGTGATCAGTATCTCTTTCTTCCCTTTCGAACTCCATTCTAAGTAAATTTTCTCCCTCAGAGCTTCTGGGATGTATTCAACGGTTGCTGGCTGTAGGCTCTCCTCAGCTAAGAGTTCTGACCCCGAGCGGAAGTCTGAAGAAGCAGACTAATGCAGCTGCAGCCACTGCTCCATCTCCAACCTGTGGCGCTTCTGCCCGCTGTGAGAGAAAGCCCTCCTCAGGTAATGCTCCTTCCATTCTGTTTGTCATTTTTCTTGACCTTGATTATGCATTTACTGATTTTCTTGCCCCGCTCCTATTTGTCTATGTTTCTTAAGCTCATCCTTTGTATTGCGCATTTGCCATACTAATTACTTATAAGTTAAGGTTTGTGTGTTGGAACAAAATATGTGAGACTGATGCACCACGTTTCTTATTGACAGGATCGACTGAGGTTCAAGTCATTAGCTCGGACGAGTTTTCTGATAGAATTCAAGAAACCAATGGGGCCACTGTCAGGTGTTCTAAGTTGAAACCCCCACTTTCAGAAGTTGACTGGAGATCTCTCCCCTCTACCTCTCGTGCAGGAAATGTTTACGAGTCTTCTGACAGAAATCAAGACACCGATGGGGCAACTGTCAGGTGTTCTAAGTTGAAACCCATAGTTTCAGAAGTTGACTGGAAATCTCTCCCCTCTACCTCTCGTGCAGGTAAAGTTAACATTGATTCGATTCGGTGTCTTGTTTTGATCTACTTTTTAAAAAAGTTATCTTTCGTTGCTTTGGCAGGTTTTGGGGATGACAAGTCTTTGTCTCTAAAGAAACGTCGCCCTGGTCGCCCTAGGGGCTCCAAATGCAAGTTAGCTCGCCTTCAAGAGTTTTCTGATTCAGGTTAGTTGATTGCTGTAACTGTAGTATTCTACTTTGACTCCTCTCAAAGACTATGACTAATCTAAGCTAATCACTTTGTGATCCTACAGGGTCCTCTGCAGATGACCCAGACTCAGATTTTGAAAAGGAGAACCAGCCTCCTCTCCCTCTCCCAGTGAAGAGGCGGCCGGGACGCCCAAAGGGTTCGAAGAATAAATCCACTAAGAATCAAGAATTGTGTGCCTCAGGATTGTTAACTAGGTTTCTCACTAGCTATGTTTCTTCTAGCTCTGCTTCTTTCTCTTATATTTGTCTTTTTCCTTTCAGAGTCGACGGGTTATTCATGCCACATATGTAGGGAAGGCCGAGAGGGAGGAGCGCTATGCCTTACCGACTGTGGCCACCTCTTCCACAAGAAGTGCATTGATAGATGGCTTAGCACCTCAAGTCAGAAATACAAAACTTTGAAAACGTGCCCTTACTGTGGAGGAAATTTTAAGAACAGTATTCCTTTTTATGGTTAGTTTTACTGATGTTTGTGACTGACTTTCAGTTTATCTTTGATGTTGCTGTAAAGTGAATGTGAATGTTCAGCTGTATTTATCTGTTCAATGTTTATTTCCTTGGTTTGTATGTATGAATTCATGCTTTGTAGTTCTGTTAGCTACTAAATGAAGTTATTGTTAATGCAGCTGTTTTAAAAGTATTAAACTGTATGCCTGACCATGATGAGTTGTCCTTTGTCACTCATACCCATATTTAAAGTGTAAACAAGCCTCTATACTTGACAATACGTAGACTTATAAAGGTTTGTTGCACGGTTTAATCGAATTGGGATCTTATATTTCTACCTCATTGTGTTCGAACACTCGTTGAGGGCTGTTGGCTTCAGACGAGACAAGGCTTTGAAACTAAGCTACCAAACTACATATCGTTTCAGATATTCTAAGTTGTTTTCACAAGAATGAACAGTCTAAGGAGTTGTGTTCCAAACTTAAGATGAAGGCTCGGGTGCAACAGTAGCTAGTAGTTACAGTAACAGGACTGAACTTGATTAGAAATAAACCATCATATGCTCAAATGAGATCATGTGTAGACTCTGCTGTCAACCAAGATTACACTTGACATCATTCCGCTCTCTTCCCATGCAAATCACAAAGCCTATCATTGGTCGAAGTTTGAGGACGTTTCAAGAAGGCAACAAGTAAGATAACTCTTGTCAGCAGTTAATTTATTAACTTTAAAATAAGCTCCAGTGTGTTGATTCATTGAAAAGACTGACGGGGGTGATCACGGATGGGACTGCAGCAGGCTTCTGCAAAAATGAAAAACAACAGGTTTTAGCAAGGAATTGAGAAAAGAAGAAAAAAACAGTGCACAAGAAAGTAAAAGACGCAGATGAATTTACTGACTGAAGGGAAGAAGGAAGTGATTACCATTTCAACGGGGCAACGTAGCATTTCAACGCAGCACAAGGGCGCAGTACGATGACACAATAAAAAAGTATTATTTGTATTTATTTGCTGGGAGCCGGTTTTCTTCTGCTGGGCGGACGCGACAAACGACAAACGCGGACCGAACGGATCGTCGGGAACGGTATGAAAAATTTCTTGGGCACCTCTCACACTTAAAAAAATATTATTATAATAGTTTTCACCTTGTTTAGTTTTTAAATCATTTAAAACCATAGAATATTGTTTTAAAAGTAAAAAACATTTATAAAACATTTTTTTAAAAATAAATCAAAAAAACTATAAAAAATTAGGGGGGGACCCTCCAGACAGGGGACCCTCCAGACGTTTCCCAAAAATTCATGAAAACTACATTAAAATTTTGTTAAATTTTATAAAGGCCACATTCCGAGGGTTATTCGAAAACAAGAATGGACGTCGTCGACACGTAAACCCCATTCCCCAGTGCGGATTTACACGTTATTTCAACGTGGCAGTGTGTGTTCGTGACAGCGACAACTTTCACGAAATGCTTTATTCGTGTCAGAATAGTCGTCAGCCTTTCTCTGCATCCCATATTCATACCGCTTCCATCGACATCCATACGTCGGACCTTGTGCATGCATGCAGGTTGAATCAGCTTCAGCTTCAATCCTTGCTTTGTCTAAGAATTATTGGGGACAAAGCCAAGGCGGCAACTATTTTGGCATGCCTCAAACGCCCACAGGAATACTGTAAGACTTTGGTAAGTGTTCCAGTGAAGGGTTCTTAATCTGCATAAACATGTGTTGCTCAAATTGGCTTCAGTTTGTGAGTCGGAATGGGGAGGGGATAAAAGGACTATGGAGCTGCACGTAACAAAATTGCCACCCTCACTGAATACCGTCTGGAGCACTAGGTTTCTCCAACGGTCTGCAGTCAGTAGGTCATCGGCACTGTCACGTTCAATCTAATGAGGTCAATGTCACGCTGAATTCATCGAGAACCTTGTCATAAGACAACCAACGTGACAACAAGGCCATTGCTTTTGTCACGTTCAATTTAATGTTGCCTTGCAGTCCAGCCTGTCACGTTGGATTGAACGTGACTTGTCACGTTCCTTTAAACGTTGCTGTTTTCACATTCAAAGGAACGTGACGTCATGCTCCTTGAATAACAGTGTAAGTACTCAAAAATATCTGTTATATAAATACAACTGTCAAGTCGCATGTAGTGCAGTGTATTTTATTACTTGTTTCAGGCAATAAACTGAGAAGGTCTCAGCGGCCTCCCATAAAAAAGAAAATTTATACTCCCACCAAGTAGTGGAGCCTGGACTGCATTCTGATAACTGTGAATCAGTGACTGTCTTGTTTTTTACATAGTGCTAAGCATGTAAATGTTTTTCTATGTCCGAAGCAGGCTTACTAATTTCATTTTTATTTTCTTCAAGAATGTTAATGTTCCTTTTCTTTAACATTTTACCTTTTGTTTTTTGCTATGAGAATGAGAATGTTTGCATGAAAATGTTTTTTAAATGTCTTGACCAGGCTTTCCTATTTAATTTTTGTTTTCTTTGAGAATTTGAATGGTTTTAATGAGAATGTTTTATGTGTTTTAACATTTCTTCTGCTGTGCTTTGCATGAAAATGTTTTTTTAATGTCTTGACCAGGCTTTCCTATTTAATTTTTATTTTCTTTGTGAATTTGAATGCTTTTAATGAGAATGTTTTATGTGTTTTAACATTTCTTCTGCTGTGCTTTGCATGAAAATGTTTTTTTAATGTCTTGACCAGGCTTTCCTATTTAATTTTTATTTTCTTTGAGAATTTGAATGTTTTTTTAAAGGTCTTCCTAATTTAATGTTTTCATTAAAAATATTCTAGCTCTTTGGAATTCCTTTCTTTCATTAATCTTCAACTAATGCAGCCTCCTACACACCTCATGTTAAAGCCCTCTTAGATTGAGAGGGCTTTGGGAAACCAAGACTAAGCAACAGTGATATATTATTATGGGGACATTGCACGGCATCGAGCAATCTTGTTATGTTATTTCCCATTTTTGGAGCAGGAAGCAGGGGAGTGGAGAGGGGGTGCAAATAGTTCACAATTCATAGCACACACCACTGGTGCTATTTATACATTGACCATTATTATCACCACCCATCAGGTGCGAGTATCTATCTGGCACTGTCGAGTGGTGCGAATAGTGTCATACATGCAATTGACACCGCCCGTGTGATTTATTCAAGATTGTATATTCGCACCAAGTGTTGGCGGTGCTGGTGTGAATAGCCCAGCCGGCTTAGGCTCACCGGTGGTGCAGCTTTGACCATCATGGCTATTCGCACCAGGGGTGTCGCGCGGGTGGTGCGAATATTATTATATTATGGAACTCGCACCGGTGGTGCGAATAATAATGAAATTATTATTCGCACCATGGTGCGAATAGTCACTTCGAAAAATTTATTGCACATTTCGATAGGTCTCGGCAAGACCTTTTCAAAGAGGGGTCGGAAGGGGGGTCTAGGAGCCCGACTTCATCAGTTGGCCGAATCAGGGTCTTGAAAAAAGGGGATCGACCGACTAAAAAAATTTATTGCAGATTTCGATAGGTCTCGGCGAGACCTTTTCAAAGAGGGGTCGGAAGGGGGGTCTAGGAGCCCGACTTCATCAGTTGGCCGAATCAGAATCTTGAAAAAGGGGATGCGGTCTCGTTTTGGGGGTAGACCAACTGGAAACATGTACAACAGTTTTTCTTTACACTGTTAAAAATGTTCTGAAGTTTCGTAGCTATTTGAATGTCAATTTTCCGAACATGGATATGAATTTTACAAACATTGCAAATTTCATAACTTTACGCGAAAATTCAAAACAAAGTCGTAAAATTGACAATCGTTGGTAATTTTCAAATCGTGTTCTGAAAATTACGAGAGTTGAATGCTGATTTTGAGCACACAAGCGTAATTTTACAAATGCGATCGTAAATTTCATAACTGGCTCAAGGGGCGTGCCCAAGGGGCGCGTGTAAGTCGTCAGGTAGCTGACCCACCGCCTCCCGTGGGACGTGGTAGCACAGCGGCAAAGAGCGTGCACCGCAAATCAATGGTCCCGGGTTTGAAACCCGCCGATTAAAAGAGAAATCGGTTCAAAAGGTGCTATAAGGTCGGATATGTGTTCATATACTTGAACACGAAAGTGTCCTTTTGTTTAACTGCCCTGAATGACCTCGCAAACAACGGATATGAAGTTTCATTACATGATATTAATTTTCATAACATGAATGTAAAGCAATTTACAATCATTTGTAATTTTAATTTTCATAACAATTGTTTGTGAAAAAAAATGCCAACCAATGTTATGAAAATTACAACTGATTTTTTTAACAGTGTAGTCCTTTGCTAATACTATAACAAAGAATGCGATTATGCACGCGCATAATTCAGTGGTCTCTATTAAATTGATGACCAGATATGTTCCGTACTTTTTACTTCCAGTGAAACGCATGTTTGGCAAAAACACAATTGCACTCTTGGCACCGTACAACTCCATGGTACGCATATGCAATTTCAAGTGTGTACTTGCTAAGCATGCATGTGTAAGTGCGTGATAAGAAGGCAGTTGGGTTTGATGTGCCGCATCGATTATGTAATTTGTGTGCGATCAACATTTTCTATCATTATCAACCATTATTTGAAGAGTTCTGTACAACTCAAAATGTGTTCTTGATACACAGAGAGTGACGAACTACAAAGCCTGCTGGTGAGTAGAATTTTGATATTGGATACGATTCGAAGAACAATTCAACAATCGATTCGGTTTCAACACCAAAATCATTGATTCGCACAACCTTCTAAGGTTCCCCTAGCAGCTTAGACGTTCACCCCAGCCCAGTTTAGGGTAAATATAATTTGAGCCGTGGCCATAAGACCATTAGGGTAAAGTGCCGAACATGGATCAGGGTACCAATCATGGATCATTTTTGTTAGCGAGCCCGTACCGCCAAACCAAGTGACCTATTTTGTTTTTGAAAATTTTTCCAAGTAGTCAGCACGTTTGAGTGCTAGAATCACGTGCGGGAGAGCTGATCAAGCTTACCGTAACCCTCACAATAATTAAATGAAAAAGTGTCTCTCAAAACGGGTCCGAAAACGGCCTGGTTTCAGGTTAGGTTAGGAGTCAAAGTTCTATGCCTTTTTCTGAAGAATCTTTTCATCAAAAATGTCTCAAAATTTTTTTGTGGCAGCTTCAGACAGTACCCTTTTACAATTCAGGTGACCGGAAGTTATCGGGCGGTCCCTGGCAAAACGCGAGGGGGGGTGATCCATGTTTGGGTCAGACCCAAACATAGATCATTAAAATCAGTGAAATTTCAAATCCGTCTAAATTTCAAAGTATTTGTTCTCAAGTGTTCAATTCTTGAGAAAAGGTTGTCCTTGTGAGTATATCGAAGTGTATCGAAAAAAATTTAGATCACCGCTCTGTTGAGTTGAAATACGGGGGATTTCTAAAAAGTGATCCATGTTTGGTAACCTTACCCTATTGACAAAGACTACTAAAACGTCCGCCGTTTTTCTTTCCAACTTGCCGTGCCATTTCAAGTTAGACATGCAGCTCAACCCGCAAACCGGAAGCACCATAACACAAAACGCAGGTACTTGAGGTAAATCATGCTTTGAAACACCCTGGAAATCCCATCACAGCATTAGGCTGCCCTTCACCCTCACCGTATCATTCAAAGTTGTTACGCGAAACATTTTGAATCTACAACATATATGGTGTCCAACGTTACGATAGCTCTGAAAACTATCATGTTGCGTTACGCCATAGAACGTCAGAATAGACGCGTTTAGGTGGGAGTTGACGCGGGCAACAGACGGTGGGTGGGGGTGGGGGAAGGAGGGCGAGGGTGGGGGGAGCACTGCAGGAGTGGCGCGGCAGCGGAAGGCCCGGTCCAGTCTTCGGACCTCAGCACTTAGGTATACACGGGTCTTTTCCTTTGTTCGCTTTCCTGCTGTTTTAGTGTGTGGTTGCTGTCAAGCGCAACGAATCGGTTGTCAATCTTCATCCAGGAGTTATTTACATTCCATCGAGCCGCGCTACGCCCGCGAAACGTCAATCCATTGCCACCTGACAAGGTAAGAATCTGTTCAATCAAATCTATTGGCGTAACATCTATTTCTCGAGAATTTGCTCATTCCCTGGACGTACACTGGTAGAAACAGGTACAGAAAAAGTACGGAACATTTAACAATTTGCCTGGACCCTCCGTACTTGCAAGTACGGAACTTTCTGTACTTTTTTTGTACTTGTGACGTTCCGTACTTTCGTACTATATTCTTCTGTAATTTGCCGCACAAAAGTACAGAAAGTTTTACAGTGTGGGCTCACACAGGGTTAGAAGTCCGTTAAGGCTATCAACCACCAACGGTAAGCATGTTGTTGGCGTAACATACCGTTTTCGTGTTGCCACTTAGATCACAAAGACGAGTGAAGCATGATAGGCAATGAAAGATTTATTGAGTAAAGAGAGCGTGCGTGCGTAACATTTCGGGATGAAAGTCAAGTCGCGATAAAATAGCACTTGTAGAATATTAGGACTGAATCCCCGGGTCGATGCATTGCTTCAGACGCGTGTACATTACGATATGCATTGCACAACAGAGTGCAGGAGGGCTGCGGCAGTTCATCTGCCTCGGTAACTTCGACCTTTCCTTCAAAATTGGATTTTACATTTTGTGTATATTGTACTGCCTCTCATTATCTACAGATGCTATGTTCAAGAGGGTTGGATCGTATTTTAATCAATATGCAATGTGCTTGAAAGGGCAGTGCTAACTTTGGATTTTACTGAGGTTTTCGCCGGTACGTGATTACCATAGGGTACTTAGTTATATCGCAACGCCGGAAGCGCAAGTATCATAAATATGCTCCCGGACCAGTCGAGACGGCCGCGCTCGGTACGAGAAATCGGTGTGGCGTTATCGTTGTCGGTTGATGTTTCCGGAACGCTGGGCGGCGTTTTGAAGGTCAAATACAAAGTTTACGTTGAAAGAAGACAGAGACATGAAGATATCCGTAATCGGGTTTGTAATTGATGCATCGTGAGTTCCGTCTTTCTTCGCTCTTGTGAAAATTGTGACGCTTAGTTCCTGAATAACATCAACCAACTACAACGATAACGCCAATATTAATCATACCGAGCGCGGCCGCCTCGACTGGTGCCGGTCCGGGAGCATGTTTTTGATACAGGCGTTTCCGGCCCAGGGATTTACGAAAGTACCCTACCAACCACTACTACTCATTTAACCATCGGCACCTGTAGAACGCTAAGAACTACTACATGCATTGGGAGCGAGTACTGAATCCAGTCAAAGGGAGACATTACTGCTTATTCGTTTATCTTTTACCAAAAGTATTTGACAATGGCTAATTTGCGTTTAGTAACAACGGCACTTTTAAAAACTTCGCGACTGTTCCACTCGTCGCAGTCATAATTCCTTACATTAAAAGGCTGTGCTGCTATATTATGGTGCGAAAATCGTTTGAACATACGTGAATTTATTCGTAACTTTCAACAAACTTCACTTCGTTGGATACGAAGCCAGAGCAGCAGCAATAATAAGAAAGTTTCGTACCATAATACAAATACTCGCCTTCGTAACAAATTAAGCGTGTGGCTATATTAGGTTAGATCCTCGGTGCCTTCTCTGGTTTCACACTTTGGCATTGTCCTGAAAGACATTCATCAATGACGTGACACACTTTAGGACACTTTCATATCTGCGGACACCCCGTTATCTCAAGTAGTGTGACGTTACTTTATCCAAGACCTCCCCCCCCCCTTCCACTTCTCCTTTCATCTCCTTCTCAGCGTAACGCCAAGTAAAATTTTCTCATCCGCCCACTTACTGCCAAACCTTTCGAAACCTCCCACTGTTATTGTGGCACGTTACGCTGGCTCTGTCCCCCGTGAAACAAACACCTGCGTGACACAAACCAGACCGTCCTCCTATAGGTGCGTAGCATAATGAATGAACGGGTCATTAACGATCTCGATGTTGCGTAGTGTATTCCCTCTGACCGAAATTAGTAACGCATAAGCCTCACCACTCACCATGCGATTTCCGGAACCCCCTCTCCATTTACAGTTTTCTCCTTTCGCTTTCTTCAAATACAACGTATGTGTAGCTTTGACTACAACAGAGTAAGCTTATCGTGAGTCAAATCAGGCTAAAATTTGTGAGAATGTTCACCATATCTATACCGAAAACCTACTAGACCATTTTTATTTTTAACATTTGTTTTTTGTATTATTTGTGAGGGTAAAGTGCCGAACATGGATCAAGGTACCAAACATGGATCAATTCTGTTTGTGAATTTATATCTCAAAAACAGATGACAAGATTTCAAATTTACAGATTTCCTTGCCCAGACTGACCCTCTGACTGTTAAATGAGAACAACAGTAGTCAACCTTTACTTAATTTTGATCTAGACCGGATAATTTATAAAAAGATCCACTTTTGGTAACATCACCTATCTATGACAGTAACCAAAATGATACAACATACTTTTCTTGTATGTTAAGAAAGCTCTATGATAATACCATCACCCCTGTTAACAATATTCAGGATAGTAAAACAGTTGGGAGCTAAAATTACTGACATTCAAAGAATGAAAAATCATGGTGTTGCAGCACACCGGTGTTTTCACCCTCCTAATAATAGTAAATGTAACATGCATTATAAATCTGTTGTAGGTAAGTTTTTCCTTTCGAGATGCCACGAAAGGGACGATCAAGTGACGCCGCGCGCCGCGTCAAGTATGCGGAACGAAAAGCTGCTGCCAGGGCTGTGGAGAGCGACGACAAAGGTAAGGCTCGCCGCCTTGCTAACGCCGCCAGAGAAGCTAAGCGACGAGCAACAGAGCGACAGGAGGAGAGAGAAGCTCGCCGCGCTGCAGATGCTGCGCGAGCAGCAACCCGAAGGGCTGCTGAGGAAGAAGGACTTACAGAAGCTCGTCGCCAAGCAGACATTGAAAGACACCGTGCGGCTCGTTCGGAAGAAACATCTGACCAACGTGCGGCGCGACTTAACTTCGACAACATCCGTCATCTTCGTTCTCGCCTCGTCGACGGTAACTCTGCTCGCGCTGAACCTCGGGCACGTGGTGCTCGACCCACGGCAGAGGTACCTTGGCAAGTCTTCGAGCACGCGATGCAGGGTTTGCACTGGGACTACTGCGATAGCTGCAACGTAAGAAGGATGGAGTTTGTCCACAAGCCTTGCCCCAGGCAAACCTGCGCCAAGTTCTCGCAGGACTTCATGGACCCTGGTGTAGTGCCCCCGGAGCTCGAGCGGCTTTCCTTCGTGGAAGCCCAACTCATCGCGCGCATCCACCCCGTCGTGTCTGTTTACAAGATCCGCGGCCACCAGTCCGGATATCGCGGCAACGTCATCAATTTCCCCCAGGAAGTAAACGAGTTGGCGCGCGCTCTTCCTCACCGCATCCAGGACCTGTCCTCCATCATCGCCGTGCGCCAGCAGAGAGCTGACGGCCACGTGGACTTCCGGGTGCGCGCCGGCGTGGTGCGGCAGGCTCTGTTGTGGCTGCGCGACAACAACCCCTACTACGCCAACGTCGAGGTCAGCGAGGGCAACCTGGCCATGCTCCCGGAAGACGGCGACGCCTACCAGGTCGTCCAGGGCTACGCCGCGCAGGACGAGGACCCCGACGACCCGGAAGCCCAACCGCAAGATAGGTCCAGCGAGGACCGCGCCGACGTGGACGACATCGCCGTGTCTGGAGTGCCGATGCTCCAGCCGCACCGTCAAGAAGATCAAGTGCTATCCGTACTTAACTACCCCTCTCGCGGCACAGACCCGGTCAGCGAGGCGGCGGCAGGGTACGTCGTCATGGCCTTCCCCAAGCTCTTCCCGTACGGCAGGGCGGACCTCTTCGAGGCCCGGTCGCACGGCATTTCATCGCGGCAGTACTTCTCCTACCTGCTGCAGCACCGCAGCGGTCGATTCGTGGACGACGCCCGGTTCCGCTTCTTCGCCTTCAACACCGTCATGCGCCACGACGCTCTTCGTGCGGGCAACCTGTACGTCCGCCGCAACGAGCACCTGCAGGGGAAGACTGTGCGCCAGCTGCGCGAAATGGTGCGGGAGTGTGCCGTGCTCGCCAAGAAAATCATGTTTTACGGCACCAAGCTGCCGGCCACGCGGCAGTACTGGGGTGCTCGTCTCAGTGAACTGCTGGACATGATTGACCAGATCGGCCTGCCCACGCTGTTTCTGACTTTGAGCGCCGCCGACTTCCACTGGCCGGACCTGTTTCGCCTCTTCCTGGCATGCGAGGGGCTCTCTGCCGAAGAACGCGTCACACTCGAAGAGCTAACGGAAGAACACCGACGAAACTTCATCGCGAATCGGCCATTCGTGCCCAGCATGTTCTTCATGAAGAGAGCGGAGCTGTTCCTCATCAAGATCTTCAAGATGATGTACCCACTTACCGACATTTGGTTCCGCTATGAGTGGCAGTTTCGAGGAAGTCCGCACGTTCACTGCCTCCTTTGGCTTCGTGGCGCTCCGGACATGACGCGCGTCAAGGAGTTGACCCCCGAGGAACTCGCCGCCGCGGTGGAGTACTTCGGGAACATCGTGTGCTCCTTCAACTACGGCCTGGGGCTTCCACCTGCCGTGGAGCACCCATGCCGCATCCGCCTTGGCGACATTCCCGCCGAGGACCAGGAGCGTGCCTTGGGGGAGCTCCTCAACCGCGTGCAGCGCCACAAGTGCACTGACAATTACTGCCTGCGGAAGAACAAGGACGGTCAGGTTGTGTGCCGCTTCAAGTTCCCCTTTGAGTTGGCCGGCCAGGACGTCATCATCTTCGACGAGAAGGGAGAGGCGATGTTCATTGGGCGGCGAAATGACCCTCTTATCAATGGCTTCATCATGGCGGTCATCAAGGCCTGGAGGGGCAACATGGACGCCAAGCCCGTCACCTCGCACGATGGCTGCGTCAACTACCTGGCCAAGTACACCGCCAAGCCCGAGAACAAGTCCAAAACTATGCAGGAGCTTTTCGAAGACGCTCTGTCTGGACTGCAGGAAGAAGACAGCGCCAAGAAAGCCATCCAACGTCGCTGCATCCAATCCATCAGCGAGCGTGACTACTCTTCGCAAGAAATTCTTCACTTAGCCACTTCTCAGAAGCTGTTCCGCTCCAGCAGAGCCTTCGTAAAGATCGTCTTCACTGACAACAATTGGGTTCCGGTCGGCCACAACGCTCACGACGCAGATGTTGCCGAGGACGTTGAAGCCGACGATCCCGACAGCCCCAATGAGGATGCAGAGGAGGATCAAGATGGCGAGCTTGTCCTTGAAGAAGAACTTCCGCGGGGCTCTCTCCTGGACAAGTATCCGAGAAGACCAGCCAACCTCGACAATATTACGCTGTGGGAGTTCGCCCGGGACTTCCAGTTCAACAGGCAAACGCGGAGGTAAGTTCACATTTTTCCAAAGCTTCAACACCTTAAAATTCTGCAAAGCATCGCTTCGTAATACGAAGAAAACGAAGGCATAGTAAAATCTAAGAAGAAATGCTTCGTATTATGAAGCAAAATCCTTCGCAATACGAAGCAATAACAACGCCTCCATTTTCTTGTAATAACGAAGCAGATTCTTCGTAGGCTTTTTAGAGTGAAACCAAGCGTTCATATTTTGATGCTACCGCCTTTCGCATCGTTCTCGGTTCACTATAATGAAAACCACTTTAAGGTATTTTTTAACGAATAACAAAACTTGACCGCATGCCTGAGCAAATCTCTCTTGTAGTTACAGAAAGTACGATCAAACTAAAAATAGAAACTTTATCTGAAATATTTATTTAACATTAGGACTAAGATCCTGATCAAAACGTTGTTTTCGATTTAGCCGAGCAACACGTCTAAAGGGTAGTTTCTGTTGAAAATATTTCTTTTTTTTTTTCAGTGAAATTTATTTTCAAAGGAGTAAGATTTTCACCATAACCTCCAACCTCCCCTAAACGTGATACGTGGGCACGCGAAATTAAATGTGGTTTTGCTTTTTTAGGTGGTACAGAAGAAGGAAGTTCGCCGTCGTCTGCGTGTTCCCCCGTCTGCGACTCACGGGCAACGCGATCCGTGACGAAGGATTCTACCGCCAGCAAGTGCTGCTGCACGTGCCGTGGCGCGACGAGGGCGCTCTGCTCGGCCAGCACGCCAACTGGCATAGGGTCTACAGGGAGCACGGCATCGTGCCACGCGGCGGCCAGCCCGCGCCGCCCGCCGATGAGGACGACGAGCTGGAGGAGCTGGACATCCCCGAGGCCGACCCCGACGAGGAGTGGATGGTGATCGCCTGGCAGCACCCCAACCAGGACGTGCAGCGCATCGAGATCGGCAGGAGGGAGATGGACTTGGCGCACGACTGGACTGCGGACGCCGCAACGTACGGGGACGTCGGCCGGCTGCTGCACGCCGTCGAAGTGGGTAAAGGACAGCATGAGTTTGCAGCCGACACCGCCGAAGCCCCCGACGTGCAGCTGACTGGGGAGCAGTCGGCCGTGATCAACATCCTGGACCGCCAGATCGCCTTCGCGCAGGGCGGTGATGGCCCGCCGCCGCCAATGCGAGTCATCGTGCAAGGCAAGGCGGGCTGCGGCAAGTCAACCGTCATCGCCGTCATGAAGTCCCGCATCGTGGCTGCCTTCGGCCCTGGCAGCTTTCTGCTGGTGGCGTCGACGGGGGCAGCCGCCGACAACATCGACGGCCAAACCATCCACGGTGCGCTGCTGATACCCGTCCCTATGTCCGCATTCGCCCCGCTCACTGGGGAACGTGCCAAGACGTTCCAGGACACCATGGAGCCCGTGCGCTTCCTCATTGTGGACGAGTACTCCATGATCGGCTTGCCCATACTGGGCATGGAGCGCCGCTGCTCCGAGGGCAAGCCGGGCAGCAGGGAGACGTTCGGTGGGCTCTACGTGTACCTCATCGGCGACCTGGCCCAGCTTCCCCCCGTCCGCGTGAAGGCCATCTTCTCCAACACGGGCTCCACCGCCATGGAACTGAATGGGCGCAGGGCCTTCCAGGACTTCCGGCACGCCGTCGTGCTGCGGGAGTCGCAGCGTCAGTCCGACCCTTCGTTCCGTGCTGCGCTGGACGAGCTGGCCCTCGGCAAGTGCTCGGAGGGGGCCTTCCAGTGCTACGAGCAGCGCTTCTCCCACCGCCTGCCACCGGCCGAGCTGCGTCTCTTCCGCGACGCCCTGCACATCTTCTCCGTAAACAAGGGCGCGTCGCAATACAACGTGCACAGGCTGGAGCGCCTTGGGCGCCCCGTTGCACGCATCCCGGCCAGGCACAACAACGACATCGCGGCGAAGGCCCTCCCCCAGACCGCCGGTGGACTAAGCCAGACCTTACACTTGAGTGTAGGGTCGCGAGTGATGTTGAGGGCCAACCTTTGGACTCAAGCAGGACTCGTGAACGGAGCTACAGGAACTGTGGCCGGAATTGTGTACCCCGAGGGCTCCAGGCCTCCTAACTCGCCTCCGGCTGTCATCATGGTGCATTTCGACCGCTACACAGGGCCTGCCCTCACGGCCGACGGCTCCGTCCCCATCGGCACCATCATGCGGTCCTGGAAGGACGACCAGACCACCTGCACGCGAGAACAGTTTCCCCTGACCCTGGCATGGGGCTGCACCGTGCACGCCGCTCAGGGACTCAGCGTCGACCGCGTCGTTGCCGACATCGGCAACCGGGAGTTCTCTGCGGGCCTCGCGTACGTGGCGCTGTCCAGGTGCAGAGACTGGGGCGGCCTCCTCATTGAGAACGCCTTCCCGCGCAGCAGGCTGGACGACCTGCAGAAGAGGCCCAGTGTGCAGACGAAGATCGGCGCCATCGCTCGCATTGAGCGGATGGCCCGCTCCACCCAGCGCCTCATGGACGCCATTGATCAAGGCAGTGCGCTGCCTCCCCAGACAACGCCCTCGCCTCCGCCCCGACCACCGCCCCCGCCTCCCGCTCGTGGTCGCGGCGGCCGCAGACCAGCCTTGCAGCCTCTGGACAGCGGCCCCTCCAAGCGTGGCCGCGGCGCGCCGCGCGGCAGAACGGGCAGGGGTGCCCGTGGGGCGCCTCCCCGCCGCCCTCCAGCTCTACCAGTGGACCTCGGCGTGCAGGTGCACGGCGGCACCGTGACTGCGGCCCGGATGCCTGGTGACGGACACTGCCTCTTCTCCTCCCTGTTGCACCAGCTCAACGGCTCCCTCCCGCGCGGCCGCGCCTTCGCTGCTCAGGTGGCCGCGCTCCGTCAACGCGTGGTGCAGCACATCAGGGCCCAGCTGGCGGGCCCGCAGGCGGAGGAGTGGACCAACATATTGCTGACCACCATCGACGGGCTTGGCGATCGCTATCCGCAGTACCGCCGTGTTGAAGGTGAAGAGGAAGTGGTGCTGGAAAGAAGGGACGACGCGGAGCGCATCCACAACTTCCTGGAGGCGCTGCTGGTCGCAGAGTGGGGCGGCGGCGAGACCATGCGGGCCGTCGCAGAGCTGGAGCATGTCAACGTGACCATGTACACTGAAGCTGGATACCCGCCCATCGTTTTCACCCCCCTTGGTGGCCACGCTGCGCGCGACCTGGCCATCGTCTACCGCCTGGCTCCTGCTCAAGAAAGTGACGACGCGCCGCTGTGGAACCACTACGACAGCGTCACGGACGTCCAACATCAGTGAGGCACGGTCGCTCTGGTCCAGCAACGCTCATTCACCGGTCAGTCAATCTTACAATACTGCTATACTCTGTATGCCAAATGAAAGCTAAGGTCCATAAGATAGTGCAACGCTTGTAGGCGTGAGGCGGATACTTACAACATACATTGGCATTGATATGAGAGTTCATGTCGATGCATGGTGGCAAGTCTGCTCGCCGTCTGAAGTTGCTCCATCTGATGGGTCGGAACTGACATTTAACATAGAGTATGCAGCCTCAATAAGCGCTTAGTTCCGTCTGAATTACGTCAACACGGCCTCGTCGCAGCAATCCTTCGCTCAATAAATTTTCGTTTGGTCTCACAATAGGTGTCCACCGTGTTCCTTCTCCCATCATTGGCACTGTTGTGACTAAATGTAATACCGATTGGCATTATCAATCCTATTCAACCATCGCGTCACGTAAACAATCACCAATATTGGGACATCGGACTAGGCGGACACGCATTGTAAGGCAACTCGTGGATTGACCAAACACCTATATCTTTGCTGTCATGCTTTCCATGCCAAATGCCAGCAAAGGTCCATAAGATAGTGCAACGCTTGTAGGCGTGAGGCGGATACTTACAACATACATTGGCATTGATATGAGAGTTCATGTCGATGCATGGTGGCAAGTCTGCTCGCCGTCTGAAGTTGCTCCATCTGATGGGTCTGGAACTGACATTTAACATAGAGTATGCAGCCTCAATAAGCGCTTAGTTCTGTCTGAATTACGTCAATACGGCCTCGTCGCAGCAATCCATCGCTCAATAGATTTTCGTGTGGTCTCACAATAGGTGTCCACCGTGTTCCTTCTCCCATCATTGGCACTGTTGTGACCAAATGTAAAGCCGATTGGCATTATTAATCCTATTCAACCATCGCGTCACGTAATCAATCACCAATATTGGGACATCGGACTAGGCGGACACGCATTGTAAGGCAACTCTCGGATTGACCAAACACCTATGTCTTTTCTGTTTTGCTTTCCATGCCAAATGCCAGCGGAGGTCCAAACAATAGTGCAACGCTTGTAGGCGTGTGGCCAATGCGTACAGCATGCATTGACATAGATATGAGAGTTTATGTCGATGCATGGTGGCAAGTCATTACTTGACCCGCCTAACCTGACATTTGACATCGAGCATACAGAGCGTCACCGATTAAGTTCCGTTCATGAATACCGCCGCCCGACACACAATACGATCACACTGAAAGCTTCGTCACGGTAGCCGCCCACACAAACGTCACCGCTCTTATGAAAAGAGTATTTCTCCTGCTTGACAGCCCGATTTGAGGTTGACCGAACGTTTAGGCCTTCGGGTGCACGTCTCGGTCTCTACACCTCTCGCGCAGTGAAAGGAATCAAGGG
This sequence comes from Stenchaetothrips biformis, assembly GCA_030522485.1. Lineage (NCBI taxonomy): Eukaryota > Metazoa > Arthropoda > Insecta > Thysanoptera > Thripidae > Stenchaetothrips > Stenchaetothrips biformis. The sequence continues at coordinate 14,486,823 of CM060097.1, forward strand.
TCTTGCTTTTCAGCCCGATTTGAGGTTGACCGGACGTTTAGGCCTTCGGGTGCACGTCTCGGTCTCTACACCTCTCGCGCAGTGAAAGGAATCAAGGGTCTTGCTTTTCAGCCCGAATTGAGGTTGACCGGACGTTTAGGCCTTCGGGTGCACGTCTCGGTCTCTACACCTCTCGCGCCGTCAAAAGAATTACGCGTCTCGTTTATCATATGTAACCATTTTTTGCCGTAAACGGTTTGCCATCGGAATGTGTACATCACATCGTAAAGATCTCAGCATGTTCGTCTCTGTTCTTCCTCTCTCTCCTGTGCTCATATGTCTCGCTTTTAAATATGAACATAATCTTTCTGACTGAACCATAAACATTAATAAGAAAACTTCTATCTGTGATTTTCGAGCGTCTCTTTTAATTATTATTATATTTTTTGTATAACTCAGGCAGTGTGAAGAAGGTAGTTATCTCGATTCACTTAATTGGTAACTGTAACTTTCCTAATTTCAAATATGTTGTGTGTGAATATTTGACTGTCTTATCAAAGTGTTTCCAGTGCGTTATGTTTAAGTGTGTTTATCTAATCTTGCACCTTTTTCAACAATTTATCATCTCAATCTTCTTCATTTTAAATCTGTGCCCTGTATCAAAATCTATCACTCTGTCAAAGGTTTTTATTTTCTTTTTTGCTTAATTTTGATTTAATTTCTGCTGATTTGTGAGTTGATTGCTTAACAATATACGGTGTGATGAGATTTCTTCCCTTTCTCCTACTGATTTTTATCGCAATTTTACTGCTATGTACTAATATTGCTGCTTTTAAGGTTCACAGGTGGTGCGCCGCTGGTCTGCTGCTCTCCGATTCCATGTGGGCATAGGACAAAGAATTTCAAACCTAAACAGTAAAATCCGATTCATTTTGATCCAGAATAACCGTTTAATAGTTCTTCATTTGAAAGTTACTCTTTCATTCTTGTTTATTTAAAGTAACTCTTGTGTTGAAATTCGTTGTGAAACGCCATCCGCTTTCTTGACTGATCCCAAGAAAACGGTAAAGGATGTCAGAGTTCTTACAAGTCGGTGAATTTAGCACAAAAGTCTGGGGAAACCCCACTTAAGAACAGTATTATTGTCTCTTTCTGTTTTATCTTTCTCGCGCAAATGGTTATTTGATTACAGATAATTATACGTGAAAAACCAATGCTATGATTGCAAATCATAGTCAAATTAAAATAACGAAACACAATATACCTTCATTAAAACAGTAAAAAATTTCTTTTTTATGGTATTTTTATTGTCAAGGAATTCATAACTCATTGACTTGTAACACCTCTGTCAACGACCGCTCGCAGATACCTCCTGGGTCGGTTGGAAAGTCTGCGTACCTATTGTGTTCCAACAAGGCCTCTCAGGTTTTTAGCTGCCAGACTGTCTTCTTAAAAGACAGCAAGACAACACATCAGGTAATGAGGTCTCCATCACATTTAAAATAAAACCTAAGTGCCGTCCGTTACAACACTCACTATTAGCAGAAAGCTAAAATACACTTTCATCTATCTGTGTATGTAAAAAAAAACAAAATTCTGCCTGTGCACAGTTCCTGACATATTCTACTTCAATCCTTCATCACGTGGTGCATTACTCAATGCCTCAAAAAACCTTGAGACAGCTTGCCGAAGGCAAGCAGGGAAGCGCCGCAGGCCAAGGTAGGTGTAACGCCAGGCGTGGATTGTCGTAACTGGCGCAGCATCGCGAAGCCTGTTACGACAAGACACGGTCTGGCGTAAACCTACCTTGTAACTTTCACGATGCACCTTGCTCTGTAGCACTCAATCCCAGGAAATTCCCTTTCCTTTTGATTGCCTTTTCTTTGTTCGATTGTGTATAACCTAAAGTCTAGCAGCTGACTCGCTGAATTTTTTGTTTGCACAATCCTGTATTATATATGATTGCTTTTGTTTTAGGTACATCAGAATCTAGCTGCAAGAGGACAGAATGCCTTCGAAACAAAAGGAAACTTCTCCCACTAAGCGTTGCCAGCGTTCGTGCTGATCCAGCTTTAGACAACATGTCCCAGGTGTACGCTTGCAGCAGAATTTAAGTGAGTATTTATTCCAGTCAGTTTGTAGAGTTGACTTCCAAACCCTTCTTATAAAGAAAGGAGGAAAACAAACTTTAGAAAAATGATTACCTCTCTTCTTATGTTTTTGATGGTAGCTCCAGATGAGAAACAGTTCGGAACCTTGCCGAAAGTGCTTTGCATATTTTATGGAGTCTCTCTGGTCTATGCCTTGGCAATCTTCCACCCATAATTGTGTCTGTGCTCATTATGTGTGTTCCATATGTTGTTATTTATTATTATTGAGGTGTGGAGGATTGTTTCATGAGAGTGCTGTCATTTGCATTAGAAATGCGCACAAATTAAAAGGAAGCAAATTTAAAACTTAAAACAGTTTAATCCGCTATCCCTTCTTCACATAAATTTTCAAGAAAGCTGATCTAAAATAGTCACATTGCACTTCTGACCTAAGAGCATCAGCAATTATGAGTTCTTATTTTAACCTTGAATTAAAGGCTTCAGTTAAACGTCGAGGTCTTTCAATAGTGTTCTAGATGCTTCTAGCTTCTAGACTTGTTCAGTTAACGTGGATGATATTGGATAAGTAATTGACACGTGCACAACACAAGGTGAAGGAGAGAACTGATTTATTATCAAACGGGAAGTCCCACGTGATGATGATCGTTGACAGGTGCTGCCACCAGCCGACCCGGCTGGTGAGGGTTTTTGGTACTTCGTGGAGGGAGAGGCTGGCAGCGCCATCTCTCGGCGCCTGGTGCCACCTCTAGAACAAATAGAGCTTGATTTTATTTTGGTTAATATCACATTTCCTACTAATGATCAGTGACTTACTTGAAAAAAATGTATTTGAGTAATTCTAAGACAGATAATTTTAAAAAAAAAGAAATCATTTGGAGGTTTCTTCCAAGTAGATATATACAATATAGTAAATCCAGAAATGCATTATCCAAAATTGGCAGGGTGAAGCAGCCGGCCGGCGAGGCTCTTGTTGTGCTCCTCCAGGACTTAGCCCACCACGACGTTCCCACCACAGAGCTGCTCCGTGCTCCCACCATCATCGGACAGCAGGCAGCGCGGCCCGGCGGCGAGGGCCTTCTTCGCCTTCTGCCCGTGTGGGTCAGGGCGCGTCCCGCTTGGCCGGCGGCCTGCCCGACCGGGCGGCGAGGGTGCCCGAGGGTGCTGTTGTGCTTCTGCAGGACCTTGGGCACCACCAGGGCTGCGCCCACTTCGACGGCGGGTTTTGTGGGCTGGCGGCGAGGCTCTTGTTGGTCTTCTCCAGGACTGAGGCCATCAGGAGGCTAGCGGGCAGAACCATGTCGGAGAGGGCGCACGGCTGCTTTAAAAACTCTTACTCCTACCTGTATGGTTGTAGTGTCGTGACAATTTTTCATAAGTAGTGGCTATGGGAGATTTTGATTGTATGCACATTTGAATCTGAATGACAGTCGGAATTATTTTGTGGTCTAAAGAGACTCTATCTTCCTTTAATGTGAGGTAAAATGTGAAATTATTTTGTTTAACAATGTCGTTTTGCTTTTTTCAGGTGGTGGTAGATGAGGGTATTGTTCAACGTCTGAGATGAAGAGCTCTATCAGTTGCTGTTTCTGGACGTTTTCCTATCCCAAAGTTTGCATACTGACTGGCTGGTGGAATGATGTCCTGCAGACTGCTTGTAAGTGTGATCCTCATTTTGCCACATACGAAGAGTTAAAATGGTTAAACATTAATAGGGTTTTGTCTTCTGAGAACATAGAAACTTTTATTGAAATAATAACATTAAAAATTATAAAACTTCGATGAGTGGCAAGAATATAAAAGTAAACATTGAAGCTAGCAAGTGAGTAAGCACTATTATTGAATTAATAACATTAAAAATTATAAAACTGCGATGAGTGGCAAGAATATAAAAGTAAACATTGAAGCTAGCAAGTGAGTAAGCACTATTATTGAAATAATCACATTAAAAATTATAAAACTGCGATGAGTGGCAGGAATATAAAAGTAAACATTGAAGCTAGCAAGTGAGTAAGCAAATATTCATACTTTTCCTCCTTGAAAAATTGGCGGGTTCCAGTTTGCCCAGACTTTCTTGTCTTGCCTCGCCAATTCATGCATTGAAGAATGTCCTGTCTGGATAAAATTCAAAATTCATTAGCAAATTGTCTGCTTTTGAAACCAGCATTTACTTTTAGCAAACTAAAGGAACTGAAATTAAGCGGACCAGCCAGCATTCACAATGAAATATACTTGAAAGTTAATCAAACGCTTTGTCAAGTGGAAGGCTTCCAAAATTATTTATAACTCCAAAAGTGACTGCCATAGTAAATTTGGCTTCAGACCTTTTGTTGGTTGCAATATGTAATACTTTCAGAAAGCAATCTGGTCTGAAAAAGATATTAGAAGATATTTGTGCCCTGCTAGAGTGATTAAAAAAGAAGGAGAAGCCATATGCTTGCTGACTTGTTGTTAACAATGTAAGCAATAGTTACTTTAGCGATTGAAATAAGAGTAAAATTATTACTGGAACATTATGAGAGGAAAAATGATTTTGAACTTACGAATAGCTTTTCAGGGCTGTTTTTCTTCGGTGTCTTTGTTGGGGATCTCCAGCTTGGGTCCCAGTACCCTGAAAACGAACCAGTTTTTTTCAGAGCTGTTGTCACATCTCTAAGAGCAGTAAATAGGGCTATTTACCTTCTGGTGTTCGTGGTCGTTTGGGCCCCCTGTGCTTTGTGCACTGCTGAATGTCCTTTAGAGTCAGCCCACTTGCTTTGTAGAACTGTGCACATAAGAAAAATGCCACATGTATTTAAATGCTAAGATGAATCCAGTGCACATTGAGGCCTATGCTACTACTTACATTTTCACATTGCTCACATGCGTAGCCTGGCAGGCCCTTCCTGCGCTTACCCCGCACTTTAGTCGGGGTGAGCTCTTTTCTTGGTACTCTGAAGGAATGAGGAAAGATGTATAAGTAACAACTCTAGGGGTTGTCCTTTTCACAAACTCTTTCAATGATTACGTTACCTGTCATAGCTGTGATGCGTTTTTATTTTTGGTTGTTCTTGCTGTTCCCTTGGTGGCGTTGTAGCCTTATCGCTCACTTGAGGGAGACCCTGATCACACAAACTAATGTTTTTTTGTTAATATATAGCTATTTTATCATGATAAAAAAGTTGAGGATTGTGCTTGAAGTAACCTAAATTATGTTTTTGTTAACGAAGCTGCTCATGAATTACCTTTCTTTTGAACATTTCAGCTCTTTTTGCTTGATATTTTCAACACTCTGAGTACCCCCTTTTAGTGGCATAATTTTATTTTGAGTGGGAAATGAACACTAGAATTTACCACTCGCTTGGCGATTTGGCGGTATTTTCCTGGGTTTGTTGAGCCGCGGAAGGGGAAGAGGGGGTGGGGGTGGGAGTCGCGAGGTGTATTCCCTTGCCGGGGGGGGGGGAGGCGAAATTTCTTATCGTGATACCAACGTTTCCACGCAACTGTCGCCAATTTTCACTTCATGAAACGTTGTCTAAATGTTTTAAAATGTTTTATTTTTACATCTTTGTTCATATTTTGTTATTACAGATGTCCTTCAATACGAAAGGAAGTGGGAGATGGCATCATCAAAAATCAACCGAAAACAACAGTGTTGGCAGCCTTGCGTCGGCTTCATTCTCATTGGCTCGCAGCGTCTTGGCGGTTGGCTGCTGGACTGTACGTTAACTGTTTGAAAGTAACGGCTAGTTAGAGTCAAGATCCCTTCAAATTTTGGCAGGTAATAAGTAGGTATTTGTAAGGAAATCTATCTAGAAGGTTCTTTGTGGTCGGTATCAGATCGCCTTGCCCATCTCTCTATGATAGGGAGACGCTTTAACTTCTCTAGGATGAGAGATAGCGTTAGGCGCAGGTTTGCGCGCCCACAGGCTTGAGATTTTCGTCAATTTCTGAGTATATTGGAAAGACTTGATATTGGTTTTCTTTCTCATCGAGGAAAAATATGAGCCATGTAGTTTGGTAATGAATTAGCACGTTCGCCTACCCTTTCCCTCTGATCTCAACTTTGGACCTTTAACCTTGCTTCCTGTGCCTTTGGTAGTGACCCTAGCCTGTGACTAGTGTAGCTATACTGTCGGTCTGAGAAGCCCTTTTCATTTATTTATTGTAGTTTTCTATTAGTGTTGAAAAAAAGAAAACTAAAACGTGTTTCGATGATTAACTTTGAACTTCTGTCTGTTTATTTTTTAGTGCCACATCAGTCGAAATTTACGCGATGCGCCACTATTGAAAGTTTGTGGAAACAATTCTAAGGCTGAAACACCCATATAGATAGTTCAATACTAAGGCTAAGATCAGTTACAAGAAGATTCTTTTAATGAGTTTGTCAATATTTTTCAATTTAATTCTTTTTGTTTACTTGTCAACTGACTCTCGCTGCTGGCGAGGCACTGGCTTGATTGCTTTCATACCACCAGAGTCCTACAAGTAAGTATTGGTCTGATTCAGTTTGTTTAGGTGTTATTTTAATGAATTTTCCAACCCATAGCTCATTCTGTTGATGTGTCCTGCTCGGTCCTGCCTGGTGTTTTGTTCATTGGTTGGCAGTGTTTTGGCTGCAATCGCAGTGTCTTTCAAAACACAGCATTCCCAATAGCATAGGACAATTAGTGGTCTTTTAATTGCCAAACGCTTCATGAAGCAAAACTAAAAATGTTAACCTGTCATAATTAATTAAGGCAACTTTATTTTTGCAATCACTTGTGTGGAAGTGGTAAGACCTCAAATAGTCCTAGGCTAATGGGAATTTTGTTTTCTGCAAGACTATTGCAGACATGCTAGACATCGTGATGACAGACAGCTACCATACAACCAAACAGTCCCTACCAATGATAAAATTGGAGACACTTAAAATAACATGAAGGGCAAGTAAAGTGAATACTTAAGGGGGGACTATACTGAAAATAGGATTTCCATAAAAACCTGATCTCAGAACTTTTTTTTTTTTTCATTTGATAGGGTTCAACTCAAAACTATTTCAGGCAAAATTTGAAAACTGTGGCTCAAATAGTATAGGAGATATTCATGGATAAAGCTAGAAACAGATGATTACGAGAAAGTTTCCTTGCGTTGAAATTTTTATGTCAGGAAGGTGCGCTTGACATTTTTTTCTTCTAAAGACCCATACTACAGGTTCTCTAAGCCGCTTTTCTTATTTCGTATCTCAAAATATCATTTTCAAAAATGTTTTTTTTTGTAGTTTTGAAAATTGTTAAAATTGACCAAAATTACAGTTTTCTTTTTTTTGTACACTAAAACCTGAGAAAATTTTAATAATCTGGCTTAGAGACCTTGTTAGGAACACCTTAAGGAACATCCGGTAAAAATTTCAGCCATCTAGCTCAAAAATTATGACGCAAGAGAAGTTTTTACGGTCAGAAAATAAAGTTTTGAGAAAACAGCAGAAAACAACAGAAAACACTTTTCTACCAGTTTTCAGCCTCAGGCAGCTTATTCTGGCTGCCAAACCCTAATGATTTATGATTGTTGAGTATGTAGGTTACAAAAAAAGAATATAATAGCAATTAATCCTGTCAGAGCCAATTTTATTATTGAATTTAACATGCACTAGAAGTTGCCAGCTGCATATTAAGGGGTATTGAAAAACACGATTTTTCGAAATTCATACCGGCGCAAGCGGAAAATTGTTCTTTTATCTACTTAATTAGCGTGGACAAAAACTGAGACCGATCAAATAATATTTAGGGGTCGCCAGTGTTTTTCGAAGGTCCCATTTCGACCCTGTTTTGCTGAAATCGGACTATTATCGTGTTCTGCTTTCCAGAGGAACCGGAACGAGACCTAGCACCGTAAACCCGATTGTTTCTCCTTCTACTAAGTAGGACGAGTCCAACGAGACCTCTTGGGGTCCGATCGGACCTCTCTGGGCAAATTTGTAGCGTCGTTTTCGTTCAAAAAAAGGGTTTTATTCACATTTTGCAAGTTTGGAATTTTGTATCTGGATTATGGCTGCAAAGAAATATGTGACCTCACACAATTATATAGAAAAATGTCTCAGCTTTCCAATGCCGTGTCTGGAAATGCTTTCCGACCTTTCGTTTAGGAGATACAGCCGCTGAATGAGTAACATGTCAGTCAAAATGACAGTAAAATTCGTGTTTTTTGGTTCATTACAGGTAGTTGTAGGGCATCAGGGTACATTGGCGTTAGCTAGATGAAGAAAATATTTCAAAATGTTTAAATTTCTTTTTAGAAACTTACATAAGATGTTTTCCCACAAGAGAAATTTCATGTTGAATTAGTTGAAATGCCATTTCAGATGAACAAACGTCTTAAATCATAAAAACGTTTGTAATTTTCTCTTTTGATTCTAAATTAGCAGAAATACTCGTTTGACAACAATTTTGTATAGTGAATTACTTAAACTGTTCCTTTGTCTTGCACTTCGCCTTTTTTTGCCTACGTTTCAAAGTGGCAATAAGGCTCTTGTGTTCTGTTTTTTTGTCGCCATACTTCTCTTTTGTCGTCTAGGACACTTTGCGCGGATTGTGCTTTACACCCTGGCTGTAGGACAGAAAGTCCCCTGTCTTTTTAAAGTCTTTCAGCTGCTGGCTAGTGAGGTGTTCTACAAGCAGGGGCTCGGTCACGATCAGAGCATTCGGGCAGTTGTTAGGGTTACTTTGATTTAAAACGTTTGTTCGTCTGAAATGGCATTTCAACTAATTCAACATGAAATTTTTCTTGTGGGAAAACATCTTATGTAAGTTTCTAAAAAGAAATTTAAACATTTTGAAATATTTTCTTCATCTAGCTAACGCCAATGTACCCTGATGCCCTACAACTACCTGTAATGAACCAAAAAACACGAATTTTACTGTCATTTTGACTGACATGTTACTCATTCAGCGGCTGTATCTCCTAAACGAAAGGTCGGAAAGCATTTCCAGACACGGCATTGGAAAGCTGAGACATTTTTCTATATAATTGCGTTGAGGTCACTGTGTGTATGAAAAGGCCGGTACGGAGCCACTGAAGCACTGAAGCTGCCAGATTCTGCCATGGCACGTTTTGGCACCCCTCGTGGCAGATTTTGGCACCCCTCGTGCCTGGTTCTGCCACCCCTCTGGACGGGTGGGGGTGGGGTGGGTGTCGGGGTGCTGTGGTGCGGTGCACCGTAGTGAAAGGTGTGAAACCGCGGACGTTACTCAACGTTAGGCCCCTCGCCGATAAAGTGAAAGGTGCATTTAAATAAAATAATTAATTTAATAAATTAATTCGGCGGTGCAATGTGTGTGTGTGTGTATGTGTGTGTGTGTGTGTATTGAAAAGTGAAAGGGGCCTAGGCCGAGTGCACGGACCTAACCCCATATTCTCCGAGTACGGAAACAGAAAGGCACCCCTTTTTAACCACTAACCGCGGCGGTCGCGCTGCGTCGGTGGCGTCGCTCTGGGGGGTGGCGGGGTGGTTCGTTCACCTCACCCCTCTCGACGGTGGGGTGGGGTGCGGCCGCGGGTCGGAGTGTGTGTGTTGAGGGTGCGTGTTTTTTTTTTTTTTTTTAATGTTATTTCAATACAGCCAGCAACATAACCTGACCCGACTCATACAGTCGGTCCATCCTAACCTGCACATGACCCAACGTAAGGCCCCTCGCTAGCAATGTGAAAGGGGCTTTTCTCCGAAAGTGAAAGGGACCTAGGCTGCATGCCCGGGCCTAACTTCACAATCTCCGAGTAAGGAAACAGAAAGGCACCCCTTTTTTTAACCACCGACCGTAGCGGTAGCGCCGCCTCGGTGGCGTCGCTCTGGGGGTGGTTCTTTCACCTCTCCCCTTTCGACGGTGGGGTGGGGTGCGGCCGCGGGTCGGTGTGTGTGTGTTGAGGGTGCGTGTTTTTTTTTTTTTTTTTTTTTTTCTTATGTTATTTCAATACAGCCAGCAACATAACCTGACCCGACTCATACAGTCGGTCCATCCTAACCTGCACATAACCTAACGTAAGGCACCCTCACCAGTAAAGTGAAAGGGGCTTTCCTCCGAAAGTGATAGGGGCATACTCTGCACGCACAGGCCTTATCTCACATTCTCCGAGTACGGAAACAGAAAAGCACTCCTTTTCTACTACCAATCACCGCGTCGGGGGCGGCCGCGTCCTCCACATCGGTAAATAATGTCACCGCCGGAGCTCGGTGCGGCGTCATCCCCATGCAATCAATAAATAAAATCAATACCAAACCGCATCCCACGGTTCCGCATCTCCCACCACCAGTGTGCGGCCGACGCACCACGCACCCCCGTCGAACACCCACAGACACACACCCAGAAGTCTGTCTGTCCCAGAGCGTCGTCCAGCGCGCACTCTAGTCGCGAGCCCGCTGCCCGCACGTCTTCAGTGTAGGTGTGTGTGTGTGCAGTGTCTGGATAAAAATTCTTTCATTCGCGCTTTCTGCTGTCGAGGTAAGTGTTTGTGTGTTAGGCTGTGTCTGCATCGAGTGTGTTTGCGTCCGTGTATACCGTGAGCATTTTTTTTTTTTTTTTTTTTTTTTTTTATGTGCAGATGGCGATAACGGGCCATGTGTGTGACCAGTGCGGAAAGTCGTTCGATCGTAAGATGCGACTCGAAAACCACCAACAGCGTGTCTGCCTCGCACTCAAGTGGCGGGAGTGTCTCGTGTGCGGCCGGACCTTCAACCGACGTTCGCGCTTTGAACGACACATGCAGGTGTTTCACGGCAGTGCACCACCGCCTCCATGTCAACTATCCACGACGGTCACTACCACGGCTGACGCGTTGCGGCCGCTCACCGAAGGCTGCGCAGCGTCCTCTGCGCCGCGGCACCGCTCGAACGGCCAGGATGACGCCACCCCTGCTGGCGGCTCCGCCGACACGCTTCGTGCACCCGCCTTCGCCGCAGCGCCACCACCCACCCACCCTACCGGCGCCGCCGGCGCTCCGCGCACACCATCCGATGGCCCACCCCACGCTGCCGCAGCGACACACTCCGGCGGCTCCGCCGACGCGCCACCGCGTCCCACCCACCCTGCCGGCGCCAATGGTGTGCCGCGCGCACCCTCCGCGGCACCTCTCGCGGCCGTCGCGTCGCTAGGCAGCCCGGATGCGAGCACCCATACGCCCAACACCGACGAGGTGCCACCACCGACCGACGCTGCGTCAACCAGTTCCCTGGCGTGCAACCTGTGCGAAAAAGTGTTCAAGAGTCGCAAGTCTCTCCAGCAGCACTCCGACGTCCACTCCAAAAAGTTTCAGTGCCACATTTGCAGCATGCTATTCACGCGCAAAGGCTCGTTGAACGGTCATATAAAAAACATCCACACCGAACCCTCCCTAGTTCGAGTGCCCTGTCCTCGTTGTTCCAGAGTGTTTCGTACTGAGGATCGGTTTGTGTACCATTTTGACAAAGTGCATGCTAGTGAAAGGTGTTGTGATTTGTGCCATCAGGTATTTCAAAGAAAAAGTGTGTATGTACGCCACTTGCCCGAGTGTAAGCGTGTGCACGGCACCCGTCCCGTGTCGTTTATGTGTCGGTATTGCCGGCAAATGTTTCCCACACAGGTCGACCGCAAGCAGCATCTGTCATCATGCCAAGACTACAGCACTCAGGCCCGCATACTACTGCAGGTCGAAGACGGCCCGCCGCCCGCATCCGTCGATGAAACTGAAGAGAATGCTCCTCGCGGGGATGCTCTTTGGACCTCCAAGTACAGCATGCAGAAAAAATGCGGCCGTGCACACACTGCCCCTTGAGAACCAGCTGGACCTGGGGCTTTGTCTCATCAATTTAACCGCCCTCGAGTTAAATATTGCGCGATGTGACCCCCTGAAGGCGAGCAGCTACATCCCCACCCCCATATGATTGCAAAACTCGATGAAAACTATTGTCAATGTTGCCAATTATGGATCTCACGTCTGTTTCCGTCTGTCGGTCGCAGCAGCATTGCACCCGGCGGCGGACCACCCATACCGGCAGTACCACTACACCCCCTATGTGGACGAGCTCAATATGGGCAGCCTGGACTCCGCGCCCATGAAAGTGTGCGACATGCGTCGTTTCGAGCAGCTTAACCCCTCCATCAGTCTTACTGTGCTGGGTGTCGAGGATGAGGGGGACGATGGTCAAGAAACTGGCAAACATTTAATCATTCCTCTGCACTGCACCTGGGAGAAAAAAGAGAATCACGTGATGTTATTGATTCTGTCTGACGAGGGACGCAATCATTACGTCCTCGTCTGCGATATTCACGCGTTTCTGGACACATAGACTCTCAAGGAGCATCGCAGATTCTACTGCTGCTACTGCCTCAATCGGTTTCCGACCGAAGAAAGGCTGGAAGAACATGAACAGTAGTGATACCGTCCCCGTGTTGCGCGCATTTAATGAGGTCATCAATGTCAATAAAAGAGGTGTCAATAGATTGGGGTGGGATGATCGTGCTTCCCCAATGCGCTCCCCTCCCCTCGCTCCCCCCACTCTGCGTCGCTCTCGTGAGAGCGCCTCGGGGTTGTGACCGAGTGACCCGCATTAGGGGAGGGGGTAGGTTCGGAAAAGACCTGCGCTGCCGGCCGGCCGCCCCGGCGGACCCATAACCCCGCACAGCTCCAGGCCTTAGGAGGGATCGTGTGCGGGGAATGTTGTGTAACTTATTTACTGTATAAGGCGCATCAACTTTCGTTGAAAGACTATGTGAGTGACTCGTTTTCAGACGACATGACGAAAAATGATGCCACGGTTGCTAAGATGTTTAAAAAAATACTCCAAGTGTCTCAAACGCAGCCACGGCAGCGCCATGGCCAGGAGAAACGAGCAAACAAGTTGCATGCAAAAACTGATTTGAAACAATAAAAACAAAACAAAAACAAAAAAAAATGTAAAGCCGCGTTTGCCTTCTTATTTACTGACCCACCGCGATGAAGAGGGGAGCGCACTCCACCCCACCCCACACACACACACACACACACACGTGAGCAAGAATCACCCTACTCTGCCACCGAGGGGACAGTGCCGTAGCTGGCCCCGCGCAGACATTCTGCGACGAGCCGCCACCATGAGCGCATCCCTGCAGTACCACGCTCTCCGGGCTAGCCTTCCCGCTTACGAAGCCATCCTGGCGGGCAAGTGGGGTCGCTGGGCCCGCCGCGCGCTGCTCCAGAGCCTCCGGAAGCATCACGACCGCCCTCGTTGGTACCTCGCACCGGACCTCAGCGAGGTGCGGATTCCGGGGGCGTATGTTCCGGAGTGGCTGGAGTGGGGGTGGCCCGTACCGCGCCTCCACATCAGCGAGGTCTGGTGTGACGACGCCGAGTACAGGGCCCTGCTGCGGCGGGTGGCCGCTGTGGCCCCAAGGGTCCTGGTGCTGGAGGGGCCTCCAGACCATTTCACGCAGCCGGGGTATACCCTGGTTGCTGAAGCGGTTGGGCCCAGCGTGCCGGTGAAGGTGTTCCGCAAAGCCTAGGGCGGGCGGAGCCCATCACATTTTTTCCTCTCTTCCCACCCCCTTCCCCTCCGACCTCTCCTTCCCCCCCACCCCTCCCCTAATGCGAGCCACGCCGGTCACAACTCCGGGTGCACTCTCTGAGTGAGCGCAGAGTGGGGGAGTTTTTTTTTTTTTCTTTTGCAACAATTTTTTGACGCACACACGCGCGCGAGAGCTATAAGACACGCCACCGCGGCGAAACGCCGACGGTGACATGGAGGCGGTGGTGCACTGTCGTGAAACACCTGCATGTGACGTTCGAAGCGCGAACGCCGGTTGAAGGTCCGGACGCACACGAGACGCTCCCGCCACCGGAGCACATGGCAGACGCGGCGTTGGTGGTTATTTTCGAGTCGCATCTTGCGATCGAACGACTTTCCGCACTGGTCACACACATGGTCCGTTTCCGCCATCTGCACATAAAAAATGTTCACGGAAATATACGTGGACGCAAACACACAGGAGGCAGACACAGCCTATCGCGCACACTTACCTCCACAGCAGAATGGCGATTATGGCTAGGATCGTAAGTGTGTGTGTGTGTGTGTGTGTGAGTGTGGAAAAATGTCAGAAAAAAAAAACAACCACCGGCCCGCGGCAGCACCCCACCCCACCGTCGAGAGGGGTGAGATGAATGAACGACCCCAATGAGCGACGCCAGAGACGCAGCGCCACCGCCGCGGTGGGAGGTTAATAAAGGGTTGCCTTTCTGTTTCCGTACTCGGTGATTGTGAAGTCAGGCCCGGGTATGCAGCTTAGGCCCCTTTCACTTTTGACGAAGGACCCTCTCACTTTCGGAGAAAAGCCCCTTTCACTTTGGTGACGAGTGCCATACGTTGTGTCATGTGCAAGTTAGGATGGACCGACTGTATGAGTCGGGTCAGGTTATGTTGCTGGCTGTATGGATATCTCATCAAAAAACACGAACCCACAACACACACCCCGACCCACGGCCGCACCCCACCCCTCCGTCGAGAGGGGGAGGGTGAATGAACTACCCCCTGGAGCGACGCCACCGACGCGGCGCGTCCGCCACGTTTGGTAGTTAATAATGGGGTGCCTTTCTGTTTCCGTACACGGCGATTGTGAAATAAGGCCCGGGCATGCAGCCTAGGTCCCTTTCACTTTTCACTAAGGCTCCTTTCACTTTTGGAGAAAAGCCCCTTTCACTTTGCCAGCGAGGGGCCTTACGTTGGGTCATGTGCAGGTTAGGATGGACCGACTGTATAGGTCGGGTCAAGTTATGTTGCTGGCTGTATTGAAATAACATAAAAAAATAAAAAAACACGCACCCTCAACGCACACACCGACCCGCGGCCGCACCCCACCCCTCCGTCGAGAGGAGGAGGGTGAATGAACCACCCCGCCACCCAAGAGAGCGACGCCACCGACGCAGCGCGACCGCCGCGGTTGGTGGTTATAAAGGGGTGCCTTTCTGTTTCCGTACTCGGAGAATGTGAGGTTAGGCCCGTGCACTCGGCCTAGGTCCCCTTTCACTTTTCAATACACACACACACACACACACACACACACATTGCACCGGCGAATTAATTTATTAAATTAATTATTTCATTTAAATGCGCCTTTCACTTTATCGGCGAGGGGCCTAACGTTGAGAAACGTCCGCTGTTTTACACCTGTCACTTCGATGCACCGCACTACAGCGCTCCTACCCCCACCCCTAGCACCCCCACCCCCACCCCTTTTGACAGATAAGGAAGGGGTGGGGGTAGGAGCGCTAGGGGTGGGGGTAGGAGCGCTGTAGTGCGGTGCATCGAAGTGACAGGTGTAAAACAGCGGACGTTTCTCAACGTTAGGCCCCTCGCCGATAAAGTGAAAGGCGCATTTAAATGAAATAATTAATTTAATAAATTAATTCGCCGGTGCAATGTGTGTGTGTGTGTGTGTGTGTGTGTATTGAAAAGTGAAAGGGGACCTAGGCCGAGTGCACGGGCCTAACCTCACATTCTCCGAGTACGGAAACAGAAAGGCACCCCTTTATAACCACCAACCGCGGCGGTCGCGCTGCGTCGGTGGCGTCGCTCTCTTGGGTGGCGGGGTGGTTCATTCACCCTCCTCCTCTCGACGGAGGGGTGGGGTGCGGCCGCGGGTCGGTGTGTGCGTTGAGGGTGCGTGTTTTTCTATTTTTTTATGTTATTTCAATACAGCCAGCAACATAACTTGACCCGACCTATACAGTCGGTCCATCCTAACCTGCACATGACCCAACGTAAGGCCCCTCGCTGGCAAAGTGAAAGGGGCTTTTCTCCAAAAGTGAAAGGAGCCTTAGTGAAAAGTGAAAGGGACCTAGGCTGCATGCCCGGGCCTTATTTCACAATCGCCGTGTACGGAAACAGAAAGGCACCCCATTATTAACTACCAAACGTGGCGGACGCGCCGCGTCGGTGGCGTCGCTCCAGGGGGTAGTTCATTCACCCTCCCCCTCTCGACGGAGGGGTGGGGTGCGGCCGTGGGTCGGGGTGTGTGTTGTGGGTTCGTGTTTTTTGATGAGATATCCATACAGCCAGCAACATAACCTGACCCGACTCATACAGTCGGTCCATCCTAACTTGCACATGACACAACGTATGGCACTCGCCACCAAAGTGAAAGGGGCTTTTCTCCGAAAGTGAGAGGGTCCTTCGTCAAAAGTGAAAGGGGCCTAAGCTGCATACCCGGGCCTGACTTCACAATCACCGAGTACGGAAAGAGAAAGGCACCCCTTTATTAACCTCCCACCGCGGCGGTGGCGCTGCGTCTCTGGCGTCGCTCATTGGGGTCGTTCATTCATCTCACCCCTCTCGACGGTGGGGTGGGGTGCTGCCGCGGGCCGGTGGTTGTTTTTTTCTGACATTTTTCCACACTCACACACACACACACTTACGATCCTAGCCATAATCGCCATTCTGCTGTGGAGGTAAGTGTGCGCGATAGGCTGTGTCTGCCTCCTGTGTGTTTGCGTCCACGTATATTTCCGTGAACATTTTTTATGTGCAGATGGCGGAAACGGACCATGTGTGTGACCAGTGCGGAAAGTCGTTCGATCGCAAGATGCGACTCGAAAATAACCACCAACGCCGCGTCTGCCATGTGCTCCGGTGGCGGGAGCGTCTCGTGTGCGTCCGGACCTTCAACCGGCGTTCGCGCTTCGAACGTCACATGCAGGTGTTTCACGACAGTGCACCACCGCCTCCATGTCACCGTCGGCGTTTCGCCGCGGTGGCGTGTCTTATAGCTCTCGCGCGCGTGTGTGCGTCAAAAAATTGTTGCAAAAGAAAAAAAAAAAAACTCCCCCACTCTGCGCTCACTCAGAGAGTGCACCCGGAGTTGTGACCGGCGTGGCTCGCATTAGGGGAGGGGTGGGGGGGAAGGAGAGGTCGGAGGGGAAGGGGGTGGGAAGAGAGGAAAAAATGTGATGGGCTCCGCCCGCCCTAGGCTTTGCGGAACACCTTCACCGGCACGCTGGGCCCAACCGCTTCAGCAACCAGGGTATACCCCGGCTGCGTGAAATGGTCTGGAGGCCCCTCCAGCACCAGGACCCTTGGGGCCACAGCGGCCACCCGCCGCAGCAGGGCCCTGTACTCGGCGTCGTCACACCAGACCTCGCTGATGTGGAGGCGCGGTACGGGCCACCCCCACTCCAGCCACTCCGGAACATACGCCCCCGGAATCCGCACCTCGCTGAGGTCCGGTGCGAGGTACCAACGAGGGCGGTCGTGATGCTTCCGGAGGCTCTGGAGCAGCGCGCGGCGGGCCCAGCGACCCCACTTGCCCGCCAGGATGGCTTCGTAAGCGGGAAGGCTAGCCCGGAGAGCGTGGTACTGCAGGGATGCGCTCATGGTGGCGGCTCGTCGCAGAATGTCTGCGCGGGGCCAGCTACGGCACTGTCCCCTCGGTGGCAGAGTAGGGTGATTCTTGCTCACGTGTGTGTGTGTGTGTGTGTGTGGGGTGGGGTGGAGTGCGCTCCCCTCTTCATCGCGGTGGGTCAGTAAATAAGAAGGCAAACGCGGCTTTACATTTTTTTTTTGTTTTTTTTTTTTTGTTTTTATTGTTTCAAATCAGTTTTTGCATGCAACTTGTTTGCTCGTTTCTCCTGGCCATGGCGCTGCCGTGGCTGCGTTTGAGACACTTGGAGTATTTTTTTAAACATCTTAGCAACCGTGGCATCATTTTTCGTCATGTCGTCTGAAAACGAGTCACTCACATAGTCTTTCAACGAAAGTTGATGCGCCTTATACAGTAAATAAGTTACACAACATTCCCCGCACACGATCCCTCCTAAGGCCTGGAGCTGTGCGGGGTTATGGGTCCGCCGGGGCGGCCGGCCGGCAGCGCAGGTCTTTTCCGAACCTACCCCCTCCCCTAATGCGGGTCACTCGGTCACAACCCCGAGGCGCTCTCACGAGAGCGACGCAGAGTGGGGGGAGCGAGGGGAGGGGAGCGCATTGGGGAAGCACGATCATCCCACCCCAATCTATTGACACCTCTTTTATTGACATTGATGACCTCATTAAATGCGCGCAACACGGGGACGGTATCACTACTGTTCATGTTCTTCCAGCCTTTCTTCGGTCGGAAACCGATTGAGGCAGTAGCAGCAGTAGAATCTGCGATGCTCCTTGAGAGTCTATGTGTCCAGAAACGCGTGAATATCGCAGACGAGGACGTAATGATTGCGTCCCTCGTCAGACAGAATCAATAACATCACGTGATTCTCTTTTTTCTCCCAGGTGCAGTGCAGAGGAATGATTAAATGTTTGCCAGTTTCTTGACCATCGTCCCCCTCATCCTCGACACCCAGCACAGTAAGACTGATGGAGGGGTTAAGCTGCTCGAAACGACGCATGTCGCACACTTTCATGGGCGCGGAGTCCAGGCTGCCCATATTGAGCTCGTCCACATAGGGGGTGTAGTGGTACTGCCGGTATGGGTGGTCCGCCGCCGGGTGCAATGCTGCTGCGACCGACAGACGGAAACAGACGTGAGATCCATAATTGGCAACATTGACAATAGTTTTCATCGAGTTTTGCAATCATATGGGGGTGGGGATGTAGCTGCTCGCCTTCAGGGGGTCACATCGCGCAATATTTAACTCGAGGGCGGTTAAATTGATGAGACAAAGCCCCAGGTCCAGCTGGTTCTCAAGGGGCAGTGTGTGCACGGCCGCATTTTTTCTGCATGCTGTACTTGGAGGTCCAAAGAGCATCCCCGCGAGGAGCATTCTCTTCAGTTTCATCGACGGATGCGGGCGGCGGGCCGTCTTCGACCTGCAGTAGTATGCGGGCCTGAGTGCTGTAGTCTTGGCATGATGACAGATGCTGCTTGCGGTCGACCTGTGTGGGAAACATTTGCCGGCAATACCGACACATAAACGACACGGGACGGGTGCCGTGCACACGCTTACACTCGGGCAAGTGGCGTACATACACACTTTTTCTTTGAAATACCTGATGGCACAAATCACAACACCTTTCACTAGCATGCACTTTGTCAAAATGGTACACAAACCGATCCTCAGTACGAAACACTCTGGAACAACGAGGACAGGGCACTCGAACTAGGGAGGGTTCGGTGTGGATGTTTTTTATATGACCGTTCAACGAGCCTTTGCGCGTGAATAGCATGCTGCAAATGTGGCACTGAAACTTTTTGGAGTGGACGTCGGAGTGCTGCTGGAGAGACTTGCGACTCTTGAACACTTTTTCGCACAGGTTGCACGCCAGGGAACTGGTTGACGCAGCGTCGGTCGGTGGTGGCACCTCGTCGGTGTTGGGCGTATGGGTGCTCGCATCCGGGCTGCCTAGCGACGCGACGGCCGCGAGAGGTGCCGCGGAGGGTGCGCGCGGCACACCATTGGCGCCGGCAGGGTGGGTGGGACGCGGTGGCGCGTCGGCGGAGCCGCCGGAGTGTGTCGCTGCGGCAGCGTGGGGTGGGCCATCGGATGGTGTGCGCGGAGCGCCGGCGGCGCCGGTAGGGTGGGTGGGTGGTGGCGCTGCGGCGAAGGCGGGTGCACGAAGCGTGTCGGCGGAGCCGCCAGCAGGGGTGGCGTCATCCTGGCCGTTCGAGCGGTGCCGCGGCGCAGAGGACGCTGCGCAGCCTTCGGTGAGCGGCCGCAACGCGTCAGCCGTGGTAGTGACCGTCGTGGATAGTTGACATGGAGGCGGTGGTGCACTGCCGTGAAACACCTGCATGTGTCGTTCAAAGCGCGAACGTCGGTTGAAGGTCCGGCCGCACACGAGACACTCCCGCCACTTGAGTGCGAGGCAGACACGCTGTTGGTGGTTTTCGAGTCGCATCTTACGATCGAACGACTTTCCGCACTGGTCACACACATGGCCCGTTATCGCCATCTGCACATAAAAAAAAAAAAAAAAAAAAAAAAAAAAATGCTCACGGTATACACGGACGCAAACACACTCGATGCAGACACAGCCTAACACACAAACACTTACCTCGACAGCAGAAAGCGCGAATGAAAGAATTTTTATCCAGACACTGCACATACACACACCTACACTGAAGACGTGCGGGCAGCGGGCTCGCGACTAGAGTGCGCGCTGGACGACGCTCTGGGACAGACAGACTTCTGGGTGTGTGTCTGTGGGTGTTCGACGGGGGTGCGTGGTGCGTCGGCCGCACACTGGTGGTGGGAGATGCGGAACCGTGGGATGCGGTTTGGTATTGATTTTATTTATTGATTGCATGGGGATGACGCCGCACCGAGCTCCGGCGGTGACATTATTTACCGATGTGGAGGACGCGGCCGCCCCCGACGCGGTGATTGGTAGTAGAAAAGGAGTGCTTTTCTGTTTCCGTACTCGGAGAATGTGAGGTAAGGCCTGTGCGTGCAGAGTATGCCCCTATCACTTTCGGAGGAAAGCCCCTTTCACTTTACTGGTGAGGGTGCCTTACGTTAGGTTATGTGCAGGTTAGGATGGACCGACTGTATGAGTCGGGTCAGGTTATGTTGCTGGCTGTATTGAAATAACATAAAAAAAAAAAAAAAAAAAAAACACGCACCCTCAACACACACACACCGACCCGCGGCCGCACCCCACCCCACCGTCGAGAGGGGAGAGGTGAAAGAACCACCCCCAGAGCGACGCCACCGAGGCGGCGCTACCGCTACGGTCGGTGGTTAAAAAAAGGGGTGCCTTTCTGTTTCCTTACTCGGAGATTGTGAAGTTAGGCCCGGGCATGCAGCCTAGGTCCCTTTCACTTTCGGAGAAAAGCCCCTTTCACATTGCTAGCGAGGGGCCTTACGTTGGGTCATGTGCAGGTTACCGACTGTATGAGTCGGGTCAGGTTATGTTGCTGGCTGTATTGAAATAACATTAAAAAAAAAAACACGCACCCTCAACACACACACTCCGACCCGCGGCCGCACCCCACCCCACCGTCGAGAGGGGTGAGGTGAACGAACCACCCCGCCACCCCCCAGAGCGACGCCACCGACGCAGCGCGACCGCCGCGGTTAGTGGTTAAAAAGGGGTGCCTTTCTGTTTCCGTACTCGGAGAATATGGGGTTAGGTCCGTGCACTCGGCCTAGGCCCCTTTCACTTTTCAATACACACACACACACACACACACACACATTGCACCGCCGAATTAATTTATTAAATTAATTATTTTATTTAAATGCACCTTTCACTTTATCGGCGAGGGGCCTAACGTTGAGTAACGTCCGCGGTTTCACACCTTTCACTACGGTGCACCGCACCACAGCACCCCGACCCCCACCCCACCCCCACCCGTCCAGAGGGGTGGCAGAACCAGGCACGAGGGGTGCCAAAATCTGCCACGAGGGGTGCCAAAACGTGCCATGGCAGAATCTGGCAGCTTCAGTGCTTCAGTGGCTCCGTACCGGCCTTTTCATACACACAGTCACATATTTCTTTGCAGCCATAATCCAGATACAAAATTCCAAACTTGCAAAATGTGAATAAAACTCTTTTTTTGAACGAAAACGACGCTACAAATTTGCCCAGAGAGGTCCGATCGGACCCCAAGAGGTCTCGTTGGACTCGTCCTACTTAGTAGAAGGAGAAACAATCGGGTTTACGGTGCTAGGTCTCGTTCCGGTTCCTCTGGAAAGCAGAACACGATAATAGTCCGATTTCAGCAAAACAGGGTCGAAATTGGACCTTCGAAAAACACTGGCGACCCCTAAATATTATTTGATCGGTCTCAGTTTTTGTCCACGCTTATTAAGTAGATAAAAGAACAATTTTCCGCTTGCGCCGGTATGAATTTCGAAAAATCGTGTTTTTCAATACCCCTTACTGCATATGTAACTCCCTCCTTTTGAAGCTTTTTCTTTTCAGCTTCTCTCTTCTGTTTAGCCTTTGCCTTCCTCTGAAACTTTGAGGTGGTGAGGGCATTTGCTGACTGTCTGGCTCGTCTGTTGTCTGCTCGTGTAGCCAAAGCTACTGCTGGGGCGGCTACAGGCTGGTGTTGAACTTGCTTCAAAAGATGGAGAGAAACCCTACGGCCCATGTTGTAGTGTGCAGCAGCAGACACCATGGCTAACTCTATTCTTCTCTTAGACACAAAAATCTCTTTGGGACATTTGTGCCACAAAACTGAGTGAATGGACTCATTAATGTTCTGTGTCCCTCCACTAGAGCACCTACAAAGAAAAAGGAAAAAAAAATAATTTTTTAAAAATATTATTAATTATAATAAAAATTTGCAAGTCCATAAAATAATTACCTCTTCAAAAGTTCATCATCGGAGAGTCTCTCATACTCTGGTAGAATGTTCTTGAAAACAGTTTGATTTAATTTCAAACTCATCTTTTGATGGCTCTCTGGTTTCTCTTTCTTAGCCTTTGCTTGATTGAAGAAACACCACGATTCTTCTCCGGGTGGACAGAACTTGTGATTGTGCTTTTTGTCAGTAGAAGCACAGTGGTGTGGCGTTGCTAAAATAGCCCTCTTCATTGCTTTGGTATCGTCTGAGTTGACTTGAATTGCATTCCTATAATACGATGCCAACTTCATGATAGCGTTTTCAGTGAGTTGTCCCTCACCGGAACCTCCCAAAGTTACTCCCTTTGCTTTACATTGTGCAACTTTATTTTTCAGGGAAGTGCTCAACCGTTTTGATACATGGTTGATGCACTCTTCTTTATTGATAGGGACATCATAGGGGTTATTTTTTGAAAGATGGTTGAAAGTACTGGCATCACCATCAGAGAGAATGGTCGTGTAACGCATTTGGCATTCTGACACAGAACGGTCCCACAGTATCTTGGCAATAGCATTCTCCATAGATTTTGAACTACCATCATAGTTCTTGTTGCACATACCTGATGCTAAATGTTGTTCATACCATTGTTTATATTCAGGTGTTTCAGCTCCTAAAGCTTTTTCTTGGAGCACACATGAGTGGCAATACTTTGAAGCACAGGCCATATCAATAATGAGTCCGGTCTTTGTATCCACAACAAAACCAACACCATAATTAGAAGTAAATCCTCGCTTCTGCCACGAACCATCAAAGCTTACAGTAACATCGATCACTGAAGAATCCTTTAGGGATGGATCTTCATTCATATAAAACTCTCTCACTATTCGACGTGTTTCCTGTAACATCTCATCTCTGAACTTCTTAAAATCATCAGAGAGTGCAGTGAGATGTTGATGAAAGGACCTGACAGTCATGCTTTGCATACCCATATTCTCGCAGAAAGACTCCATAGCAGCGTGACCCAGCCCAAATGAAATGAAAGCCTCACACATATGTCTATTCACAGTGAAAGGAGGCCTTGTGCTGCTGTCATCGTGCACTCTTCCACTGGTATGTTCTTGGGCTATAGCACATTCACATAGTTGGCATTTCACACTAATAAGATAACAAAATCCTTTTCTGTCTTCAAAATTCACTGACACATTTCTCTTCTTACATTCCGGACACAAAACATTTGTAAATAATTTAGAGATCACTGATTTTTGAACCAATACATTCTCGAGGCCATCTTCACCAGTGAACTTTAATGGAAGTAAATCGTCAAACTGGGCTAGCTTTCTTTCTGAGGCAGTGGGCAGACGAAAGACAACAGTTTCGTCATTTTCACTTTCACTCCCAACATCAAAACTACTGTCAATTTGGGTGCTGACACTTCGCTTGTTTCGACCACCGAGCGTTTTTGCACGCTTGCTTGATGGACTCCTTGAAGTGCCTGCGAAATTAAACATTAATTTAGAAACCAAGAAAAAACGAGACATTCAGTTTTAACAGAATAACTGACGAACAAATACAAGCACGTACTAGGAGTGGAGGTTAGGTCAACCGGCTTCGGTGCCGCAACAGGATTGGGTTTCGGCGTAGCCGCCTTAGCTTCCCTTGCTTGTTGGGCTTGCTGACTCCTCTTTCCCCTTTTCCTGGGCTTACGCCAACGAGATGTTATACTGTCCATTGTACAACCAAGCACGCAAATTCCCAACAAATAGACTTGTTGTTATTGCTCACACTAACACAAACGCGACGAAGTTACAGCTACGGCTCCTGGCTCTGTGATTGGCCGAGCAGTCGCGCGGCGCCGTAGTACCTCTATCGGCCGCTAGATGGCTGGGCCACGCGCCAAATTCAAATAGAACGCCGCAGAAATTGATTTGGAGTCGAATTTTAATATTTGGTACATTATGAAAAAATCCGCCCGACGCAGGCTTCACTCCCATTGCCTCTTAGAGCAGCTAAAAAATTTTTTGGAGGAAAACCCGACTTGTACCGGATAAAGGAAGGTCCAAACAAGGTTTTTTCATGGAAAACCAACTTTTGAATTTTTGGCCGAAAACCGCCATTTTTTCAGTATAGTCCCCCCTTAATGGGCACAAAGTTTAGTGAGTTACTTGTAGAAGTAACTTTAATAAGTGCAGTTATCCTCTTATTGACAAAATAGTAGAGATCCATAAAATTCTATACATATTAATAAATTCCTTCCGCTTTACATTGATAGTTACTTTGTTGTTCAGGGTCGTTTCCTCGCAATGAAAGCCCCTTTTCTAGCAATTGATAAGGCAGATGAACAATTTTAAATAAAAGATTAAATTAATGATGAGTTAATTTTACAACTGCAGCTCAGTGATTTGAAATTCTGTTCTCCTATCTAATGTTCTTTGTTTGTCATCAGACTCATTCTGTGGCAGTACGCCAAGTGCTTCAGTGTTCGCTGGCTGACATGGATGACACTGGATCGGACAAGGAAAGCCAATCCCAGCTGGCTGGTGTCAAACGGAAGCTGCTCCTGGATAAGCCACCAAACGGCCAGCATTCTGACAGTAAGTTTGGATTCCTCTGTGCACAATAGGATAGAAATCACCTCTTCATAGTTCATAGATTTTAACTAGCCTAATATACAGATATATTTAGACTATTTTTCTGCTTTTCAAAGTAGTTTGAGCAAAGTGAGAAAACAAAAATTCATGTCAGGAAATGGGATAGTGGTCTTTGCATTTTTAACCGATATCTCCCAATTCTTATTTTAATTTGTCTCTTGTTGTTTGCCAGAGTAACTCATCAGCAAATTAATTACCTTAGTAACCTCAGTAAAACCTCAGTAACCTCAGTAAACCATGAAGTGTAAAACTTGTGGTGCAGTTTTTCTAACGTCACGGGAGCATGCAAATCATTTTGACTTGTCTCATAGAGTGAGCGTGAAGTCTGCTTTCACTTGTGGCTTAGAGAACTGTATTGTAAAGGTCAAAAATATTGATGCATACCAGCAACACATCAAAGTTTTCCATCAAAAGAAAACTGAATTTACCTCTCAAAACAACAATGATGAGGACCTTCTTTTCAAATGTCCTGTTACTGGCTGTGACTTCAAATCTAGGAACAAGGCATCGCTCAGAAGTCACAGATTTTGGCATAAGTCCCTCCCTGAGGTCAGCTCTGCAGAGCAGGGTGGCGGTGTTGATGAACAGCCCCTTAAACAGTCCATGTCAGAAGATAATAATTTTGAAGTTGAGACCTCCCTTCTCCTGCAGGAACAACAACCAAACATTACACCTCCATCAGAATTTGAATCCTCTTCTGCTTTTAGTATTGATGATCTAGATGCTTCAGAAATTTCTTTAGCAAAGAAATTAACCCACCTGAGCATTTCTCTAACATCAAAGTTTCATGTGCCAGATTCAACACTTTCTTATGTGCTGAATACATATTCCACTCTTCTGAAACAATCCTCCTCCATCACTGCTTCAAAATTGATTCAAGAATTGAAGTCCAGGGAATCTTGTGTTGTCCATGACAAAGTCTTGGAAATACTTGCTGAGGATCCTTTGTTAAAACTTCGGTAATTATTCCGAATAGGGGCTCCACCTATAGGGGGCGAAAGTTTGGTATCATTGGATAGGTATTGACGAGTACTGTTCGGAACTGCAAGAAATATGCGGCGCTCTTGAAGGATATTGCTATAAATGTTTATTTAAGTACCCCACCCTAACCTCGAACCATGCAGCGATATCGTGAAATGCGCTCGTACCGTCAACTTACCACGCATTAGGTAGAAGGGTGAATGTTAGGGGGATGTTAGATCTACCTCGCAGACCCACAATATACCCCCATATATTTTCCATTCTATTAATTCGGGAAAACTGGATGGGGCCGACGAACCTACAGAGGCGGCTCAAAGATGGCGCCACCTGTCGCTTCAGCAGACGGCCGAGTCAACTTTCTCGAATTAATAGAAGGGAAAATATTTGGGGGTATATTGTGGGTCTGCGAGGTAGATCTAACATCCCCCTAACATTCACCCTTCTACCTAATGCGTGGTAAGTTGACGGTACGAGCGCATTTCACGATATCGCTGCATGGTTCGAGGTTAGGGTGGGGTACTTAAATAAACATTTATAGCAATATCCTTCAAGAGCGCCGCATATTTCTTGCAGTTCCGAACAGTACTCGTCAATACCTATCCAATGACACCAAACTTTCGCCCCCTATAGGTGGAGCCCCTATTCGGAATAATTACCAAAACTTCATAGTCCTGGAGGACCTTTGCGCTCTTACTACTGTCGTCAAAAGCAGTACAACATTGATTTCCCATTTGTGAAACCTCGTCCAGTTCGCTTAGGCCTCAACAGTGAAAACATTGAGTGCAAGTACCATTATATACCAATCAAGGAGTCCTTAGAACGAATGTTTGAGGATGACTCTGTTTATGAACAGAATCTTGAGAACAGTAGAAGACCAGTTCTAGTGCCAGAAGATCTAACAGATATTAATAGTGGCTCTGTCTTCTTTGAAAATGAACTTTTCTCGAGCCACCCTGATTCAATTCAATTAATTTTATTTCAAGATGATGTTGACCTTTGCAAAGCGCTAGGAGCATCTGCTGGCTCATTCAAAATAATGCATATGGGCTTTACTATTTGTAACTTACATCCATGGAACAGATCCAAAGTGGACCCACTTCAGTTGTTAATGCTATGCAAGGAAAAGGATGTAGCGTACTTTGGACTTCCCAAAGTACTGGAACCCGTAATGGAAGACCTGCAAGATCTTGAAACTAATGGTATACAGATTAGAGGGAAAACAGTCAAAGCATCTGTGTTAGTCCTGTTGGGAGACAACCTTGGCACTCATACAATTGGTGGTTTTATGGAGAGTTTTGCTGCAACAAAATATTTTTGCCGATACTGTGAGGAATCAAGGGCAGAGTGGCAAGCACGATGGAATCTTCCTGTGAATGATTCTCAAACTGATACGGAGAGTGATTCTGGATCTGATGATTCAGATAGTGATTCTGATAGTGAATCTGAAAGTGAAGCTGACTCAGATAATTCTGAAGGAAATGCAACAACTGAAGAAGACGGTGACAGTGATGATGATAATGTCCCCTTATCAGAGATACAGAAGAAATTAAAGAGGAAAGTACCCTGGAGGACTGTTGGCTCCTATAACAAATGTCTTGAGAAACTTAAGGACTGTCCAAGTGGTGTGAAGGGAGTTGTTGCTAATTGTGAATTAAACAAATTGAAATACTTCCATGTTGTAGGAGGAACTCCTCCATGTATTCATCATGACATAGCAGAAGGATTTGCTCGACATGACATCCGATACTGCTTAGAGCGCTTGAGTAAAAAATACAAATTCAGTCTGGTTGAGGTTGATCGATTGTTTTCTGCCTTTGCCTTTAAAGGTACTGACAAGCTGGACAAGCCACCTAGAAAAGTATCAAACAAAGAAAGAATCAAAGGAAATGCTATTCAAGTACTGACTTTCTTGAGATTTTTGCGACTCATAATTGGTCATAAAATTAAAAACAAAAATGACCGTGCTTGGGTTATGCTGATTACTCTCATTGAAATTCTTCAGCTTATCTCATCACCAGCCATATCTAAAAGTTGTCGTGACTACATTGATGAGAAAATTATCAAGTATTTAACTTTGAGACTTTGTTTCCAGTTCCCTTGAGACCGAAACATCACTTCTTCGAGCACTACGCATACCTTCTAATGGTTTATGGGTGTTTGTCAAGGAGCTCCACCCTGCGCTTTGAAGGGAAGCACAAGAATTTCCGTAGTGAATTTTGCAACAAGAAGTGCCTTAAAAATCCTACAAAAACCATTGCAACTTCCCATCAACAAATGCAGAGCTCTCTCTCTGTGGATAAAATGTTTACTCTGCACCCCACCATGAATGAAGCTGTATCACTGAGTGGACTCAATATTGAGAAAGATATCCATGATTGTTTGCTTTCGTCATTTGGGTTATCTGTAGCATCAAAACTCATGTACTCTCATGAGATGACTTTCCATAACACTGTTTATTCAAAAGGAAATGTTGTGGTTGTCTCTACTGAAAAACACCCTGTAATTGAGTGTTTAAAAATTGATGTGTTGCTCTGTGATGGAAAGCTTGCCTATGCTATTGGTTTGTGTGATATTATCTCTGAACTCCCTTATTGACTTTCTGTCCTCGATCTCCTGCTACTTTTTTCTCATTGTTTTCCTTCTCTAGGTCGTGCCTGCACTGCTACTCTTGTAGACTCACTGTCAATTTATTCACTGTCAGAAACCAAAAGGGTTCTGCTGTTCAACTTAAATAATCTCAAAGATTATGTCTCCTACCCTGTGTACACTTGGAATTTGAAGCCAGTGCTTGTGCTGAAGCATCTGTATCTAAAGATGTGATCTTTCAGTATGCTGAGAACTCCCTTGTTGGTCCCTTTCATTTAACTTTTTCAACCCAGACCCCAATTTTTTTTTTTTGTTATCTTAATCAAAATATCTTTTCTGATTTCAGGCTCTCGGATGGCAACGAGGAATCCTGACCCTCAACTCTCCACCACCACAGAGCGTGGGTCAGAAAATACAGGTGAACTGAATGGCAGGAATGCGGATAAGAATGGGTCAAATGAGACTGTCAAGACTGCACAAACGGAGTCAGAAGGGACTGCGGAATCAGAGACAGAATCGACGGGGAAAGAACAGGAACAGAATGGAAGCCATAGTTTTGACGAAGATAAGGAAGGCAGTGACGATGATGATCTTGGTCTTTTCAGTGATGAAGATGATTCCCCTGTCCTAGATTTTATCTTGGAATACTGTGATCATAACATGAAAGACTCTATTGGAAATAAGCTTAAGGACCTTGGAGTTCAAACACTCTCAGATTTGGAACACATAGATTTGAAAGAGTCGTTCAGTGGTTTGCTTAAGCCCGTTCAAATTGGCAAACTGAAAAAAGGGTTTGAGCAAAGTTCGTAATCTTATCATCATTTTACATTGTGTTTGATGTGTGTCACATTCTTACCTTTATTCTCTTCTGTTTCAGTTGGTAAAGATCTCAACAGTAAACATGTCACTGGCCTGGAAATTTTTGATGTGAATAAAATCTTTACCCACAACCAGCTGAACCTACTGAGAGATGCTGAGAAGAGATTGACACACGGTCAAATTATCGACATAACAAAGGCAGTTGGAGATCATCTCTATCTCAACGTAAGGTAAGGATTTTTCCTAGCTTAGTTTCTTTATTGGAACTTACTAAATTGGCTCATGCTAATTTTTTCTTATTATTGCAGTTCAGTATCCAAAAAAATGTGCAGCCGCATTGGTAAACTCATGTTGGATAGGTTTGGCACTGCACTGAAAGGCACAGGACTGACAGAGGGATTAGATTCAATATCACTACCTGAGCAAATACGGAACAGAGTTCGCTACTGCCAGAAGCTCAAGAAAAGGAATTCCAAATCCAAAACGTTGCCGCCACTCCAGCTACATCCATTTTCAAAGAGACAATGTCATGGGCTTGCATCAGAAAGAGATCTACCCACTGATTTCCCTGATGGGGAAACAAAAGAATCTCAAGAAAACAAAAGGCTCCAGATGGTCAAAATGTTTGAGACATGTGAAGTCAACAAGAAGTTACTAAGGACGTTAATGGACCAAACTTATGTGGCACAAAGGCTCACCATCAATGCATTGAATAACATGCAAAGTATTCTTAAGGATTGGCCATTCATTGGAAAGGTAAGTTTCTACACAAGCTTTACCTTTACTTTGTGTTTATAGTGTATTTAAAAGAATTATTTTTTACCCTTTACAGTATAGATTTCTTCGGGATCACTTCTATTTTCTTATGGACTTGGAGATGGATCAAGTGGGAAACAATATGAATGAGCTTTTCCCCAAATTGATAAAATTCTTAACAGCTGAAGGAAACAAAGTAAAGAAAGACAATGCAGGAGAAATTCCTAAAAAAATCAGAAAGCTAGTCAGAAAGTATGAAGCATCTGAACCATGTGAGGACTTGCAGTTTGTAACTATATTTCTTGGACTGGCTGCAAAGTTGGATATTAAAGTGTCCTCTATGATATTGCACTTCCCTGTACGTGACTGATCATTAGTTTGAATTAATTTATGCCAGAGTCCACAAAATGATTTGTTCAATGTTTACTCTTTTACAGGAAACAGCCAGTTTTGATGAAGTGGAGGCTTCAAAATCTCTACCAAAGAGTGGGAAACCCACTATAGCTGTCTTAGGTAAATGCCAGTGCATATGCTTGCAATGTTCTTTTTATCAGAATGCCAATGATTAATGCTGAATCTCAATCTACAGGTGATGATCTATTTGCTATGCCAAAGTGCTTTGTTTTAGTTGACAATCGGATAATATCTCCTGAAACTTTGCACCCCATGAATGCAATCAAATCTGCTTTCATGGCTTATTTTGTTTTCAAAATAACCTACCCGAAAGGTCTCCAACCTCTTCTGAATTTCTTTCAAAGGTAAAGTTGTGTGGATCTCTTTCATTTAAATTCATTGTATTTAAGATAATAGTTTTATTATTTACTGTTAAATTTTTTCCAGGGATGTTTTTGATTAAGGCCACCGATACCTCCTGTGGCAGAGTTGAAAGGCGGAAGAGAGCTGATGGTTCTTGGGAGGCTACACCCAAAGCGTTAGCTCCAAAATATGTGACTCTAATGCAACAAGTACAAGACTATCTTGACCGATGGGAGGATTAATGTGCCTAGTCATTTGTTCTGATTTCTATTAACTGTGTTCAGCTCTTTTGTAATTCCTCTTTCTTCATTAATTTTTATGTTGTGCTTGGTCTGTTGATCGAGTAATTTACTTGATTTGTTCTAGTGGTTGATTTTACTGTATTAATTTAAAGGCATTGTTCCATTCATGTATGGAAATCGATTTATGTATGTGTTGCGGCTGTGTGTCTTGATGTGATTGATACATTTAAAGTAGGTCTTACTCTTAGTAGTTTTAGGCATTGTTCTAAGGTCCTTTCTTAATTGAAACTTTAACATAACGGGTCTTTTGTAATTAACTTTCTTGATGATTTTTATTAGCAAGTGCTTGGTCCGTTATCCACTAATTTACTTTATTTGTTCTTTGAAACTTAAACATAATGGGTCTTTTGTAATTAACTTTCTTGATGATTTTTGTTACCAAGTGCTTGGTCCGTTATCCACTAATTTACTTTATTTGTTCTAGCGGTTGATTTTACTGTAACTATATTTATTCCATATTTAAACTTGTCATAAGGAAATTCATGTGTGTGTTTCCACTGTAGTGCTTTGATGTGACTGATACTTTTAAAGTAGGTTTTACTTTTAGTAGTGTGTTCTGTTGTCCTTTCTTAACTGAGATTTTAACATTACTGGTTTGAGTTCCATGCATTTGAGTATGCCAGTAACTAAATATTTATTAATTTTTTTATACTGTTTAAACTGGTTAATGTTTTTTAAATTAATTATACTAACGTTTCCCTGCTGCATGTTGGAGCTGTCTTGCTATCCTTTACCCTGACAGGCACTGTCCATTGTGGTTCTTGAACTTCAAGACTCCAGCGCCCGCTAGTTAGGCAACCCATCCGGCTCATCGAATGTTCTTCAGGGCTGGGCGGCCACTAGAGAGCCTCAGAGGCTTTCTTGTGCCCACCCTGTGTGCGCGGGGGCCGGGCACTTCCGCTCCCCCCAAACTTCCCTCTCTGGAGCCGGAGTCGGAAGGGTTGCCTACCTGGGGCGTACCAGGCGCACGCGTCTGAAACACATCCTTAGAGACAAATTTACTTTTATGGATTGAGGTTTTGAGACGCGCATCGATTGTTAGACAAATTTACCCCTGCGTGCTGACATATGAAAAAACACACGCGCGAGGCAATTTTGCTCATTTGGTTAGAAAACAAGGAAACGAAAGACCAAAAGACAAATTTACCCCTGTGGTCAGGAAAGTGAAAAAAACTGTGTATAGGAAGGCAAATTTGCTCCTGTGGATAGGGACGTGAAAAAACTATGTTTAGAAAGGCAAATTTGCCCCTGTGGATAGGGAAGTAAAAAAATAAGTTGGAAATGGCAAATTTGCCCCTGTGGATAGGAAAATTGAAAATGACGTCCACGTGGCAAATTTACCCCTGTGGCTAGAGGTAATAATTTTCACTCACACACAGTGTAAATTTACCCCTGTGGCTCTACAAAGTTGCACTGCTAGACCATTTGCGCAAATTTTACCGGGGATGGACGGAGGAATTTCTCCTGACATGTACTGATCTATTTACCTATACATTACATGAGAAATAACTACCGCTTGATGGTGGACCAAGCGTTGCCTGGTCCAAATGCGTAAATTTCCCCCCGGGATTTTTTACAGTGTTTTGTTCTCGCGGTGCCTATGCGATTTTTCGATACTACGACATTCCCGTGACAGTAAAGCTGTCAGTCCACGTGAAAGTGACGAAGTTAAGACTTCTTACACTTCGGAGATGACTCAAACCAGTCGGTGGCAACTACTTGGGCCGCCCCTGCTTCCCTCTGCCGGCTGCCGCTCGTGCCGCTGGGCCGAGGGCGCTGGCGTCACGCCGTTTTGAGTTATTAAAATAAATACACTTTCGATACAGATCTTATTTCGACTTGAAAATGAGTCGCCTTCTGTAGAAAAAAGGACAAGGAATCGATTGGTGTACATGAAATTCGCCGAAAGTGACCAAAAACTAATAACAAAGGGAAATGTGCTCGAACGGAGCAGCCGAAAAACGCGCCGCGGCAACCTATTTACATTTTTTCAGGGTATTAAAAGGCCTCTGACAGGTATACATGGTGCGAGAAAGTTGTTCCTCACATTGTCGCGAACCAATACCGCTGGGTCCGATTTTTCGATATCACCCTTGAAGAGAATAAAACGGCCCGGAAATATGACGCGAAAAGGGCGGCCGGAACATGTAACATTTACAGGCCCAAAAATATAGAAGTAATCATTTGATTTGGAAATCAACACACTAAATTACCATGTAGATTTTTGTGCGCGCCCGCGCACGAAATTAAACATGCACTTTGTAACGCACGAATTTGTACGTGACAATGCACGATTTAGTGCGCGGGTATGCAGAAAATCGTGCGTTATTGCGCATAATTTAGTGCGCAACTAGTGCATGTTTAATTTCGTACGTTACGTATGCACCAAAACCTACACAGTAATTTAGTGTGAATAACCATCCTACGCCATGTAAAATTTTGTCTATTTTCAAATCTGTGCTCGGATTGAAGATCCGTCAAAGGATTGCTGAGATCCAGATGGATCCAATTTCCATTGCACAGGCCGAGCGGAAACCATCAGTTTGAGAATACGTTCAATAATCGTCCGAAATGTCATGTGGAGTTGTCAAGACGACATAACAACATCCCGCAACACTTGTTGACTCTACTTTGATACCCTAGCACCTACTTACGCAACAATGCACGTTTATTCGGCTATTTTTCTAACCTTTCCCGAATGTGAAATTTTTCGTACTCAGAGGGGTAAGGGCGCAGACTGCCGCTGATTTTCGACCTTTTCAGCCCAATACGATCGTTTTTCGTCTATTTCTCGGTGCGAGAGTATGAAAGTAGAGTCAACAAAGGGAGTCAGGGGCGGCCCTAGTAGTTGATACCGGCTGCTCAAACCGGAAGCCAGCACGACAACGGGAGAAACAAAAGAGCGTCGCGCAGCCGTGGTGGAAAGTGGTGGGGCCAAAATGGGCGGGGTCGGGGTGGTGGCAGCGCGCGCACGATGTCCCCACTCTTCCGAATACAGCCCTGTTTTGATGCGCGCCCGCGCATGAAATGAAACATGCAAAATGTAACGCACAAGTTGACACGTGACAATGCACGATTAAGTGCGCGGGTATACCGCAGAAACTCGTGCGTTCTTGCGCACACTTTTGTGCGCAACAAGTGCATGTTTAATTTCGTGCGTTACGTATGCAGAAAAACCTACATAGTAATTTAGAGTGCATACATGCTCCAGGCTAGAGCATGCTTGCAAGCACTCTCCAGGGTGGAGCATGCTTTGAGGTTTACTCCCAGGTGGAGCATGCCATGCACTCTCTCCAGTTTCTCCAGTACCAGGGCCGCGCGACGCTCTTTTGTTTCCCTCGTTGTGATGTTGGTTTCCGGTTAGAATCTTCTCCGAAGTACCCTTTGGATCAAGTTCGTGAGTTTTAAAAAGTCAGACGAAGGCAAAAAGGTTTCTGGTTGAAATACCAAAATGTTTTTCGTCGA
Organism: Stenchaetothrips biformis; assembly: GCA_030522485.1. Taxonomy (NCBI): domain Eukaryota; kingdom Metazoa; phylum Arthropoda; class Insecta; order Thysanoptera; family Thripidae; genus Stenchaetothrips; species Stenchaetothrips biformis. The sequence goes on from CM060097.1 coordinate 14,521,403, forward strand.
TCGCGACGTCACCTTCGTAACCAAGTGGCTCTTGACGCATTCAATTATTCGCGCAACAACAATGAAACGTCATATTTCCTAAATGAGTGACGAAATGTTCACCCATAGAGCCGGGGAGACGATATCTGGTGGTTTCCTCCTGAACTGCCTTGAAACCCTAATTTTAATTCTGTACCTAAGTCTAAGAAAGTGACACTAAATGTTTTTGTACAAATTTTGTACGAGACATCACAGTTTTTTGTGCCAATGAACTTTTCGTCCAATTTTGTACGAAGTTTTGTACCAAAATGGGAAATTTTGTGCAGATTTTCGTTTGAAAACTGTACGAAAAGTTCATCTTCACAAAAAACTGTGATGTCTCATACAATATTGTACATAACATTTAGTGTGTACGTGAGCCAGAAGACCCCGACCTCTCCGGCCGCAATTTTTCGGCCACAGAGACTCAACCGTTAAAATAAGAGGGGTATAGTAAGCGATTCGATTGTTGGCATCTTGCTCCATTACTGTACCTGTAGTGATCGCCTGTGCCTGTAGATAAGAAACTGGAGGTATCGGTCAAATCTTGTTGTGTCGCAGTTTAACTCCTGCAGCGACGGATGCCCGGCGTGCGACGGCACAGTGCCATCACCGGGCGGGCTGCAACATGAAGCGCCTAAAGATGCATTCCGATGCATTCACATTTCCAATGAAGCGCACGCACTCGCTTATTTGTTGGTGTCTAATCCAACTGCAAGCAGGTGATTTAGGTGCTGTACAAGTACTCGACTAAAACGATTCGATCACACACAGCAAATGTATCGGCATGACTTCATGCCGTTTAAAGGGGCATGAATAAGGGGTCACGCCGAGAAGTCACGCCAATTTTCGGCGTGATTTCTGCACCACTGATTAAATTTGTGCTTAGTACACAGCTGTGGGAGCGTACTTACAAGCCTACATCTATAGATGTATGCTTGCCAAGCATAAAGCTATAGGTGTATGCTTGTCCATGTACCCAGCTGTAGGAGTCTGCCTTATAACGGGTGGGATAAACGTGTGCTTGGCAAAGCATACACCTATGGCTGTGAGCTTGGCCAAGCACACATCTATAGCGGTGTGCTTGCCAAGCATACGTATATTAATCTCTGCTTGTAAGTACGCTCCCGCTGCCGCAGCTGTGTACTAAGCACACATTTGATCTTGTAGTGTGTGTCGTGCCGTTTTTCGGATTTAAGTACTTTCCCCTTAAAACGCGTTGGCTATAGAGCTATTTATAGCCACAGGGGAGAGTATATACATAGTAAAAGAGAGTATATACAGTATATACACTCTTTGCCGGAATTTTTGAGTGTGGAGAGCCAAAGGCATACCTTCACACTGAATAGACCATTCTAGTCGTGGCTTAGTGAAGAACATTTAGGGCATTTAAAGAACATATATTCGCTTAAAATATGTTGCATTTACTAGCAAATATTTTTATTGGCTTCTATTAAGAAAGGGGACTTTAATGTTCGTAGTAAAAGTGCAAAAGAACACACTTTTGTGATTCTTCTTGTTCTCCACTCGGCCATGACTAGAAAGGTCTATTCCTTTGTGCAATTTTTGTACGTGCTCTCACACAATTTCGCGCATACGTTCTTTTCGTAATAATTTGTGTGAAATTTCGCACAAATTTGTGCGATTTTGCGTACAATTCGTTCGAAAAAGTTCGCATGTTAAAAATTGTGTGAGACCACGTACAAAATTGTACATATACATTTAGTGTGCAATAACCCTGCAAAATCTCAGCCACCTCAGCTGAGCCGTCCAGGAGCACTCCAAGGTGAAATGTGTCCTTAGCACACAGCTGCGGGAGCGTACTTACAAGCACCCATCTACAGATGTAGGCTTGGCAAGCACACTGCTTTAGATGTATGCTTGGCCAAGCATACGTATGCCTGGCCAAGCGTACAGCTATAAGTGTATACTTGGCAAATCACACAGCTATAGGTGTATGCTATCACCTTAATTTCAGTAAGAAAGGTTTCCTAACCCAAATTTGCCCGAAAAGGGGTGCATCAGCTGACTACAAAGTTAGATAGTATCACCACCCAAAGTCGGGTGATGGAACTTTTCGCGCCCAAATTTGGACGACAGTATGATTCTTAATAAAATTTCGGCGATAGGGAATACCTCACCCTGAAGTTTACTCCTGATCATGACTTTTTTTTCATTCTCAGAGCAGTGTTTATTTCGGACGATGGCTTACCTCTAGTTTTGCAGGGTGAGCTTCAGCAGTGCACGGCATTTGCTAATTTCTTTAATAAGTGGCAGGTAGTCTGCAACATTGCCATGGATGTGGAGGCGCAGCTCACGAAGGCAGCCGAGTTGAAGCTACAGAAACATACAACGAAGCTCTTATTAGACTTTTATCAATGACCGATATTATATACACGCAGCGCACCCTAAATGTTTTTGTACAAATTTTGTACGAGACATCACAGTTTTTTGTGCAGATGAACTTTTCGTACAATTTTGTACGAGATTTTGTACAAAAAGGGGGAAATTTGTGCAGATTTTCGTACAAAAATTGTACGAAAAGTTCATCTGCACAAAAAACTGTGATGTCTCGTACAAAATTGTACATAAGATTTAGTGTGCGTGTACGCAACGAGGGTAAAAGTTATTCTAACACTGCGTGGCAATGACACTTCTGTGCTACAATACACGCCGCGTGTCTCTTATCCGCCTTAATAAGGGCGCAAAATCTTTAAGCCTAGTTCCATGCTTGAATGAGATGAATCGTAGACCTACGTTTTAGTCTCACCAGTATAGAGAATGACTTACGCCGAATACAGCCTGACTTACTTGACGTCTAAACACCTGGCACGCCTGGCCTGCACGCTCGTTCCACACAGAGAGGGCGAGGCTCGTGGCGGCGCACGAAGTCGTCAACAAGGGTTCAACTACAAGGGGAAAGTCCAGGAAGAGACACATGCGACCAACACACGGCGCCAAACTAAGCACGGACTGTAAATGGAAATACAATAACAAAAACAAGTCATAAAAATTTTTCTACATCTTCAACAGAAATAGATTGGCCGACACCGATCTACACGAGTACAACAATGTTATGTATAGGGCAGGCTCCCCATCAGCTTCTGCGAGTCACTAGTGGTGATGGGACCAACAACGTTCATCTGTGGATCAGTCCCGCGGGAAGCTTGAATTCTGACATCTGTTTTGCTGCATATCGGGCATTTCGAAGGAATTTTGCCTTATCTACCATTCGTATGTTTTGAAATCAAGACAATGTGTCACACGAGAAAAATAAAGGCGATGTGGTCGGAGGTTATGGGTGACTTCGTTGCCTACCCAGTAGGCGCTAACACTGCTGGCCCACCTTTCACTATGAGCACATTGTTTTGAAGCAATCTTAACGCCCCCAGGCAGCTCTCATGCGTGTTTCCGAACGTAAATTTTCCCTCTAAGCAGTAACACGCCACTGAAAGTCTCAAATCATTCAACCCGATGATTTACTGCGAAAACACTCGTTGAATGTTCCCGCTTCTTGTGATCCCGTCGCCTGTCGAGATGTGAGTCTGCCCAATTCAACTTTCTTTGAAAAAACAAATTACCAAATAGACCATTAAATATGCCTAGATGGTGAACAGTACGTGTGTTTATCCACCCACAGCCGGCATTGTCGAGGTCACGATACCATTACTAAATAAGTCATAAAAGATGAGAAGCGTTACACTGTTCGCTCCTGCACTGTACCTGAAAAAGCTTGAAGCTAGATTCAAGGTCGTTCAGAGACACGTTGTGCCACACTTGCCGGTGCAAGGCAAGAGGTCTCCAGCGCCGACAGACGGCGCGTGCTGCCATTAGGTCCTTTGCTGGTAGACAGCGAAACACGCTGACTAGTGCGCTGTCCGGCAGACGTTCCATCTCAGCGCCTGAGATGGCACATTGGAATGAAAAGACAAGTAAGAAGACCATTCCTAACGTTACAGCTGCCATGTTTGATGATGTGAATCTTGAGGGTACTGTAAAATAAAACAGGCTTGTTCTAAAAATATTTGTCACTGAAGGTTTATTTTGTGGTGAACATTCGACCGCTATCACATAAATTTCTTCCCAAAGTTATGTGCCCTAACTCCTTTCAGTTCCTTAGTTGTAGATGTTTACGTTCGTAGTTCGTTTCTCCCAAGGTCTCTTCACGACAAAAGTAAAATTACCTCAATCTCAGATTATGGCAATTGAACGTCCACTGGCAAATGAAAAAGATAGCGAAGGCACATTTGAAAACATCGGTCCAGAAGAGGCTATTAAAGGTATATTACTAAATTCATGTTTACTTTTCTTCATATTTGACAGAATTCGCCCTATGTTGGTATTGTTTTAGTTTAATCTGGAAAACTAAGGGAGATGTTAAAAAAAGGGCTACGCTTTCTTCTCCCGCTAAAAAAAATATACGTATATAACTGCCAGAATCTGAAGACTGGGTACCTTTACCTTTGTCGTGAGGATAATTTGAGAGAAACGACTAAAAGTTTACGTTAACATCCATAACTCAAAAACTAAAATGGGGTGGGGCCCTACTCTAGGCGTACGAGTTTAAGCAATTGAAAGGAACTTGTACCCATTAATCATGACATCTGACACAATTATTTATTTTTTAAGAAAGGCTGAAGAGTAACCATTTTCACTTTACAATAACCATAAAGGATAATTCGGAGGCACTTAGGGCCAGACATCTTGACCGGAAACAAAGATTTTAAATCTCGAAAGTCGACATACATCGATGTGCACAAGTGTACTGGCACTAGTTCCGAAATGCAGTTTCCTTAAGGATACCGATTGTGTCAATGATGATGTAACTAGCGGTATAGAGGAAGAGATGGAAGTAGGTGCGGCGGCGCGGGTACATTACACTCATATGTCTCGCAGCCATGCCGCCCTGCCCCAGCAGCTAAACTTCCAAAACAAATGAGGTTTTTTTTTAGAGTACCCCTCATTGCCGCATCTTCATCCTCCTGTTCGTTACTATCGCAAACAACCCCATTGGGCCGTCATGCATACTTGCAAGTAGACATCTACAGGTGCATACGTCGAAGGCGTGCACCCAGCCAAGTACGCATCTGTATATCAGGGATGATACCCAAAACAAAACCATGGCGTTACGCTGGTAATTTGCATTTATGACTAAAACTCAGAAACTAAAGCAGCTAGAACCAAGGAAACAACTTTTCCGTGGTGTGCAAAGTGAACCGGAGTTTTGTCCCCATGTGGACCAACTCAAAATTCCGCTTCCCTAAGTTTTGATATTTAAGAGGCGTAAAATAGCAAAACTCAGAGAAGCAGAAATTTGAGTAAGTCCATAAGGGAACAAAAATCCGGTACACTTTGAACACCAAGGAAAAGTTGTTTCCTTGGTTCTAGCTGCTCTAGTTTCTGAGTTTTAGTCATAAATACAAACTACCAGCGTTACGGCATGGTTCTGTTTCGGTATAGGAATCATCCCTGGACATACTGTGCGAGTTGATCGATACCGGACTAAGAGTCATAACACCGTATGCTTGGATGTGGCCTAGGATCATTAGTTACGTTTCGAAACCTGCTGCAACGTTCTGATCGAGGTGACAGTGCCAAGTTTTGTAGCGTTCAAGTGTTTCAATCGCACACAGTGAAGGAAGAGGCTGCTGAAACACTCGTGTCTTCCGCCACGTAGGACGTAGGTGAGTGGATCCGTGTTGTGGCCTGTCCCGTAATTCTGAAGGCAGCGGCCTGCCAACAGTAGGAAAGCCCACTTCCCCCACCACCTCCATGACATAGGGAACAGCGCTCGTAACGGGGGCCCAAACCCAGCTTCGCTTCCCCGCCACTTACTGTCTGCAGCGTCTCTATCAACACAGAGTTATTGCATTTCATGCTGTATTCTTACTGTTTGTTCTTTTTTGTACATTCATCAGACACGTTTCAATAGCTACGTAGTGACGAATGAACTTCACACAAGGCTGCTTCAGACTGATTAAGCCGACCCGCAACGACCTTCTTGTTTACGGCACTCCTTCCACTTCGTAGAACGACCATTTGGTGCACTGAGTAACGTCGGAAATAGCGAGACGCAGAGCGCCTGTCTCTCTCTGAAACTTCCCAGCGCCGAGTCTTGTCAGAAAGAGGTAAGTCTGCTGGATCAAAGTTGTCCAAGCCGACATAGTCACTTGTGATTCTTTCGATAGACCATTCTGCTGGATCGACTTCGATACCTTGCAAAAACAAATGCACCGGAAGTCGGAAGTCAGGTTGCGTCAGTCAATCAGAAACCACCTTAATTGAAGGGTAGATGCTATAATGGGCATTGTAGGTGCACGCCAGACCGTGTCTTGTCGTAACAGGTTTCGCGATGCTGCGCTTGTTACGACAACACACGCCTGGCGTCTACACCCACCTAGGACTGTTTACAGGTTTGTTGAGGCCATTAGCAGTGCACCTTGTGATGAAGGTTCAAAGTAGACAAGGTTGGTGTACGCCAGACCGTGTCTTGTTGTAACAGGCTAAGCGATGCAAGTGACGACAGAAGGGTACTTCGGAGAATCGCTGGACCGGAAGTTGAGAAGTAATCAAGAGGAGCAAAAGCCGGTCTTCTATGAGAATGTAGCCTTGCGTAAGCGGCAGAACGGCGACGGAGACGTTCGTTTTCACAAGTTTCGCATACTTTTTTCTTCTTGATTTCTTCTGAATTTTCGGTCCAGTGTTTCTCCGAAGTACCCTATCCAAGCCTGGCGTTTACACCAACCTTGGCCTGCGGCGCTCACCCGTGCGTAGTTACTCCAGCCTGATAGGATTCTGTTATTTCGGAAACTGCAGGAGCATTGACACCAACATGTAGTGTTGAAAAAATAATACAATCTAAAAAGCAAATACTTTTCTGTACTGAGGCGTACGCACTAGAAACTAGCGGTCATTAATCATCCGTAGCCTAACCGCCAATGCTTGTTATGTCGCAGTAAATGCATTTAAAGTCCGTTTGTTGGTAGCCCTGCTCTCCCAGTTTGAAACCCCCCACGCGCTCACTGCCTTTCCCCCACCTTGGGAGTTACCCAGGGTTGTTAAAGTTAATTCTTTTCGTTATCAAGTTAGCGATAAGTTAATTTCTGACCCTCGTTATCGTTAACTTGATAACGATAACGGCCGTGAAAGTCTTATCAAGTTAACGATAAGTTTAACTTATCGGATTCGATAAGTTAACGTAGTTGAAAGGATCCATTAAAAGACCGGAAAAAAATGACAATTTCGTAATTAACGCTTTATTTCAAGGACTAGACGAGCGCTCCGAGTGGTGAGTGGGGGTGGGCGGCTGGGCGGCGCGGGATTCAAAAAATGTCGAACGTATTTATGAATTATGAGCGTTTTTATCTTCTGTCACTAAAAAAAAGTTAACTTATCGATCGATAAGTTGAATTGGGCTGTGTTAACGATAACTTGATAACGATAACGTTTCAGGGAAAGTTATCAAGTTAACGTTAACGATAAAATTAACTTATCGTTATCCGATTATCGCCGATTATTTCGAAATTAACTTTAACAACCCTGGAGTTACCACGCACTGGCGCTCCCTGCTAACAGTTTTGTTCATTTTCAGGTGGGCCAGAGCTCCAATGAAGAAAAAGTTGATCTTTTTTAATTGTTACATTCTGTTTCTGTGGTCCTAGCTGGAAGCCTGAAGTAGTAAATTTCATCGGAAACATGGCCTTCGTAGCTCCTAAGTAGTCTTCATTTCGTTCAAGGAGAGATATGTAGACTCCTCACTGACTGTATCACCCCGCTACGGTCCTGAGCTCCTCCTTTCGATATACCCCCTTCAATTCCTTGACGTGACTGCGACGGTAGAGTGGTTCGATTTTCCTTCATGTTCAAATTTTGGAGTTGGGTAACTTTCATTCGGATCCGCTTTCCATGTGATGAATTTTGGCACCACAGCCGGCAAAATCGGCCCCGCGGAAAAGGTCGCGCAAGGGGCTTAAGTGCGCCTTAACAGCCCTTAATGACTAGACGTCTAAGTATCGATGTAGGATTTTTACCATATTGTAAATATAGTGATTTTGACGGCCTAGGGTCAAAATTTTAACCGTTTTGCCGTATCTTTACTCCTTCAGGGCGGAAAAAGCGAAAACGTTGCAAAAACATCCTATTTAGTAGCTCAAAACAATATTTTAGACCACGTTTTCGCTTTTTCCGCCCTGAAGGAGTAAAGATACGGCAAAACGGTAAAAATTTTGACTCTTGGGCGTCAAAATCACTATGGCGAAGGTCCTACATCGATACTTAGACGTTGAGTCATTAAGGGCTGTTAAGGCGCACTTAAGCCCCTTGCGCGATCTTTTCCGCTGGGCCGATTTTGCCGGCTGAGGTGCCAAAATTCATCATATGGAAAGCGGAACCGAATGAAAGTTACAACTCCAAAATTTGAACATGAAGGAAAAACGAACCACTCTACTGCGACGGCCTGGCCTAACCACATGCTGATTTCAATAGTGAAACAGGGCAGACCCAGAGGATGACGACGTGGCCAAAGCCATTCCAGGAGAACGGCCAGACACACTTTGCTTCTACTGTGGGCCTACTGACCAAGGGGACGGCTTTATGTACCACTTGACGCAACGGGATGGGGTGGACGGAAGCCGGTACTTCAACTGCCGCAATCTGCGGTGCAACGGCTGATTGCGCACCAACGCCGTCTTCCAGAGGCAGGAAGTGGTGACACAACACGGACGCCACTGCCACATCGACGTGTTCTACGTGCATGCGGCTGCGGAGGCCAGGCGCCTGCGCGCCGATGCAACGCACATCCCGGCAAGATTCCTGAGGCAGTTTGTGCTTCAGAGACTGAGCACGTAAGTTTGTGCTTACTGAATGAAGTTTGAATGCCTTTTCGCGGAGTCCCGTTCGGAAGATCTTGTCAAGCCTTTTCCGACTTAAAGATCTTTTGAGTTATTTTCCGTTTAAGGAATCTTATCTTCGCTAGTGAATTTCGGAAAGTTCGACCCCGGGGACTGCTAGAAATGGAAATGGATTGTGATGCGATTCTCATCAACTAACCAGTTGTGCTTAAGTTACCATGAACCGGGGTAACTTGATACAATTTTTCAGGTATTTTGGACTGTGTGTCTATAAAACTTAGTTTACCAACCGAAATCCGAACTCTGTTGTATTTCACATGACTAGTACCGGTATGACATCCATGAATTTTTAGGGACACCTGAAATGGGAGGCCTGGGCCTCCAAAGTTGTCTCAAGTACCCCCACCATTTGAGGTAACTTCCAGAGAGAAATATTCTTTTTAATGCCTTCTTACCTATTGATCAATCGTCTTTTATGAACAGTCACCACTGCTAACGAAAAATATCCACTACGCAAGCAGGAAGGTCATCGTAGACTTCAATTGACTGGAAATTCAATTGACTTGAAGTTATTAATCCGAGGAGAAAATGCTTGGCGCCATCGTGCTCAGCGACCGTCAAAACCCCCGAGTGTGAATTTCCACCTCGCCAGGATGTAACGCTTAGCCTTTTGCACTGGCAACATGCAGGCAGGCAGATACAGGAGGGTGCGCTTGACCTCCGTCACTACGAAGCGCCGGTAGCGCAGTGGATAAGGCGTGTGGGCAATACTCTACAGGAGTCAAGTTCGCCTCTCGCTGAAACTCCCTTTTTTTGCGCCAGAGAAGGACTTTGGAGGGATCTCAGGAGGACCTGTAAGGGAGTTGAGATCCCTCTTTTCTTGAAATCCCAAGTCCCCCAGATGACCCCTTTTGGGACCTGCAAGGACTTTGGCCTTTGGGACTTAAATGGTATTTGGCCTTTGGACCCATTCTGGTACTTCTATTTTTGTTAGGGCAGTGGTGAATTAAAGGCATGAAAAGTAAAGACATTAAGAGAGTAAATTTTGAAAATTTATTCAAACGCCCTTGGGATGAAACCAATGTTTTCCCTTGGGCTGAAGAATTCCACTACGAGGTACGGCGGTGAATGATAACCTTACTAACCATGAGCAAAATTCTCAGTTAATGGTTGATATTGCTACAACTCGCGTTATCTTTCCTTACCTGCATCGCTCGGCTCAAGAAATGAACGGTACCCTTGATGGATTGATGGACGCGAGGCTCATCCTGCTCCTTCACCGCTCATCCTGCTCCTTCACCGTGCAGCTGGGCTCCATCCTGATGGTGACTTTTCGGATCTGACTGCACGCCACCAAGAGACCCATGTTCTTCAGAGGCGGGCACTCCAACTCTTGCAGGTTGCGCAGACCAGCTGGAAGGCGCAAAGAAGACGAGGTGCAAGCCGGAAGGGACAAAACCTGCATGGAAAAGCGTAAACGCTATAAGGCAACGATTCCTTCCCACGAGTGGGACAAATCCGTGTCCCACGCTTCCGAACGTGGGACAGTATGGGACAATTGTATTTATAGTGTAGGCGGCCTAAAAGTATTGCACTGGACATCCAAAGTTCAAGAGTAGGTAAATTTTCACCGTGGGGCCTACACTTAAGTCCCCACAGATATAGGGTTTGTAGGTTACGAATAGTTTCGTGTAGCTATAATACGGACGCAACTTTTAGTATTACAGATGATTTTGTACTCATAACGAAAGTGTTAGTGCCCGTAACTTACAAAGATATGTTCCGTTAGTTACGGACACCGAAACTTTTGTATTAAGTACGAAATCATCTGTATTACAAAGTTGCTACCGTACAATGGCTGCACAAAACTAACCGTAACCTACAAACCTTGTATCCATAGGGACTTTGGTGTGCACTGATTAAACCGTAACTTAACTGTACGCTTGACTCCAACAAAGTTACGCTTGAGACGTGACGCTTGAATGAAGCATATGCAAGAAAATAATGAATGCGTACAGATGAGAGGAACACTCTTAACTTCTTACGGACACAAGTATCTGTATTGTGGACAGTTTTGTGCGAACTTAATAACGAATGGATTTTGTTTATAATTCGGTTGATTTTATCCGTATTACAAGTATTTTGACGTGTGTACCTTACGGATGTTTATTTTTATGTTACGGATATGGAGATGTTTGTAATACGGATAAAATCATCCGTATTATTAACAAAATCCATCCCTAATAACATTTGCACAAAACTGTCCGTAATACAGGTTATGTTTACCCGTAAGAATTTTACAGTAAATGTCAGTGGGTGAGCCTTTTCCGCTGTATTTCAAGGTTTAACTGAAAACACTTGGGCTTTCATTCACTTCACGCATTTGGGTTCTTAGTGTACTTGTTTTCCACCGACAGTTCCCAATTTTTACTACCTTCAGGGATGTCCGGTGCGAGAAAAGGAGGACCTGCAGATGCGGATCATTAAGTGGTGTGTCTGAGTGGAGCTCCTTCAAGGATGAGGGAACGGCTACGAGCGGCACTTTCCCCCCAATGGGTGGCCTGTAATCAAAAGAGCGATGGTATGATCCTCTCCGAACTCCGAAACGTTACTACCCAGGAAAAGGCAACCTTATGGTTAAAATCCAGCCTAATTCCGATGGATATACGAATCTATAGGTGAGCGATTCTCACGTTTCGGGGTAGTTTTGACGTTCCTGATTTGCCGACAGTAAGAATCATCGAATTTAGTTTTCGTAATTACTGGAGTCCTGAATGATACTAGAGTCATGGCAATGGTATTCATAGTCAAGACCTTGTACTACCTTCGTAAAAAAGTAAGCCCTCAGGTATTTACATGCGTTTATACTGGTGTTTTTATCACGGAAGTTACGTTATCACGGAAGTTACAAAGTGTGAAATTCGACCTTAACGGCTGACTCGGGCTCGCTGTGGCTGATTTGTCGTTTCATGGTCAAATGATACTCCAACGCCGACATTTTAGCGAAATTTTTTTTTTTCCTAGTGCCGCTGCAACATTGGGTAATGGGTGCCACGGAAGTTACATGTAATTGTTGATACACGCCAGTTTTTGTAGCTGCAGCCCGCCTCGCGACCGTGCAGAGCATCTTCGACTTCGGCGTCCCACGCAATTCTTTCTCAGGCACCCCATTTTGGTGGCTGACGTCAAGAAAAGTTTAAAATTCGGCATGGGGAGAAGTCCAGAGCGGCTTTTTCGTAATGTGTGCAATGAAATTGAACACACGGTGGACATTTTTCGCTGCAGCATAAGAACCTTTGAAAACTGTAGTGTGTGTTAGTCTTCCGTTGAAATCAGCTCGAGACATGTCAGGTTTTGAATGACCATCGACAGTTGGCAGAATTTTCATACCATTCCACTACATTGGGGACGGAAAATTCGAGTGTTATCTTGGGACAATCACGGAAGTTACATTTTGGGTATTCTGAAAGTTAGGGAAACCAATCCAACGCAACCGAACTATTCGAAACATTTGGGTTTAGTAGGTAATGACCCTATCTAATCCCAGCAACAAACCCCATGTCAATATCTGCCCTCGTTTGGGCACAGGGGCCAAAAGAAACGAAACTACCCCGAAACGTGAGAATCGCTCAGTTATGAAGTGACAGCTTCACCAGAACCCTGGCGATGAGCGAGGCGAAATCAGCAAAGTTGCCGTGCAGGTGAACTCGGAGCTCTCTCAGGTGGCCAAGATCGAGCTGGGGCGATCGAAGTTGTGCAAACGGTTTGAGATGAATGACTGTCAGAAATAGAACGTTTTCTGCTATCTTGGCACACGTACTTACTTCACGAACTCAAAAGCAGAACACGTCAAAATTCGATGAGCGGCCTCGCTTTGCCTAGATTGGCTCTTTCGACCCATTGAAATCCGTGTAGCCTACCGGGTTACACTGATCAAAACAAAGCCGTAAAATTACGAACCGTTCTTCAAAAGTATTTTCCCATAGTATATTCATATTTTTACGACGAATGATTCTTTTTTATGATATACTATATTACACAGTACATTAAAAAAGCAGAGTCTGTGGTGGTCTAGAACCCAACTACCAGTAGCTTACAGGTTAATAGGTCCGTCGTGGATTTTCACCGAAAGCGCCAACGGCAAACCCATTCTCCATACAAGTGCCGGAATCCGTTTACTACCGCCAGGGAATCCGGACACACTGCACTATCTCCGTTCATTACAATTCGCTCCACCTCGCGACTATGATGTTTCATATCATTTAAAATAATGGAAATAGATGTACCGCGTATGCAAAATATTACTTCATCGACTTATCAATGCAAGAAAAAGTATGCACACGCATCAGAATAAGTTAATATTCTCCCAAACAACAAATGCGTCCAGAGGCGCGGTGACCATTGATCCGATCCAGATCAATTTACTGACGTTAACTGTGCAGAATCGTTACGGATTCTGCTTTATCGATGTACTGTGTATGGCATATGAATAATTCATGTTTCGTTTCCGTTAAAAATCACAAGCCGTTCGTAATTTTACGAATGATCCATAATAATTTACGTGCCAATTGTAATTTGACGAATTAATTTTATGGTTGTTTTAGAACTTTTACATGAGCACAGTTTTTCCCCATACTAAAATCGTAAATTTACGAAAAATTTAACAGTAAAAGGCTCGTTACTTTACGTAAAACTCGTAGAATTTGAATACTTTTCGGGCATTTTCAGGCCCCCTTTTTTTTTTTCAAAGAAATGCTTATATTTTTCTTGTACAATTTGTAACACCTGGTGGACACAAAATTGTATCAACGACGAATGTGCTTAAAATGACATTATTCGCGGGTCAAAAAAAGGCCTATTAAATTTAGTGCGAAACTTTGTTCGTCGATAGTCCCTGGTACGATGAACTTCGAGGCAAATTCTTTGGGACCTAGTCCAAAGTGTACGGCCTACACTGCAAAAAGTGTTCGAAATTTGATGATGGATAGTTTGTTTAAATACTTTGGTCTAACTTCTGGTTTAAACACGCGACGAGATTGAAAGTGCTGATTGTCCCTTAAAATGGCGGAAATATTTCTTTCGGACAAAGAGCGTCGTCTTAATGTGAGCCTTACCTGACGTTTGAGCACACGCGTCGCCATCGCAGCGCGGTCGTCCCACACGGAAAAGGCAAGCCTTCTTGTGGCGCAGCACGTCGACATCAAGAGTGGGTCGAGGGCTGGATGATCGAGGATCAGCGACATTATGCCAGAACTTTGATCCTCCTTGGCAGAATTGAGATCAGTTTCGGAATGAAGTTCCGCAGCAGGAAGTTTGAGCCGCAATTTAGAAAAGACATCTGTTCAACCAAACAAAAAGAAAAACAAAATATGAAAACATTGCAACTATAAGAAACACTACAACCTGATGAAAATTCTCACCAGAGAAAGCTCGTATTTTAATTCGGTGAATTGTCCAGTCATCTGCTGGCTCATGAACACCTGCTTGCAGGTATTTGTCATACTCAAGGGGCGATAACTTGGCTGCTTCTGGAGGCCAAGCAGCGTACTTCTTGTCTTTCGTAATCCAGCCACCCTGGATAAGTATGGGTCCATCCGGAAAATCGACGAGCACAAATCTAGCTGTAAAATAAAAACAAAAAATATTAAAGGTGAAAAAGATAAAAACATGACATAATCTAGGAGCTTAATCAGACATTCAATATGAATGCTCCTCATGCAGTGTGTAGTTTCACACTTACATTCTATTGAGTTCTCGAAACTCCGAATGAATTAGAGGGATCACAGCAAATCCATTTTTGAGGGGCATACGAAAGTATTTGAATCTGATAGCATCAATGTTCCAAGTTTGCAAACTTGAAAGATTAGTAGCAAAAAATATGCCTAACAATGAAGACTCACAAGGTAAGGTGAACAAACTTTCTGATGATAAGAATTTTCTCCCCACAATCACTTTTTGCTTTGAACTTTTTAAAGTAGTGAAATTTTCAATAACAACGATGGATCCATCTTCAAGACCACAGCAATTATTTTGTTGTGAAAGATTGAGCCGTTCATGCTTCTCAGAGCCTGCTTGCATGAATGAATACTGAGGGTTAGCACACCAGGGAGGAAGTGGACCATTGGTGTGAAGGCCCCCAAAAGTCAAACCAGATGCAGGAGCAGATACAGGGCTTTTGGATTTCAGTTCTTCATATCTACGGGCCAACTGTTGGAGTGGTTTCTCTCCTTTACGCATCATCTTTTTGAGTATCTGGTAAAAGTTCTCAAACTTGAAGGCACTGAAATTATCAACTACTCCGTGCAAATCACAATCTGAAGATAAGTGAATTAAATTATGAATATTAAAGCTTGTGTATTCCTTGCCATAGAGAATAATGTAGTTCTTCACAACATAAACCATGAGTTCTTTAGCATAAGCAAGATATTTCCTCAAGTTGTGGGAACTTAAAATTCTCATAGCAACAGACAATATCAAAAAGTGACGATACAATTTCTTTGGTAAAGTAGAACGAAATACAACAACTCCAACATACAAGAGCAGTGAGCGCCACTCTGTGGCTTTAAATCTTTTGACATATTTAAGAGAGCGACACTTCCGGGCCAAGTCTGAGGGCACCCAGGCTGCCATTTCTTCCAAAGAACTGGATATTCTTGAAGTAACAGTTGAAGATTGACGCACTCTTTTGGGCCCAGCAATCAACATATACACCATTTTTCGCAAAGCCCCCAGCAGTACCAAATGCATATAATCATTAACTGTATTTGTCACAGGCTTAAAGGTTTTAAGAGATGTCAAAATTGCAGGTCCATTATGGTGTTCCTTTTGATCTTGACGTTCAAATGACTCGTCAGTTCTCAGTGGGCAATTCAAATCCAGAAAAGCTGGGCGTCTTCCAAAATACTGTCCTTCGACTGTGCATTTGCAACAGCTGTAGCGGCCTGAGTGAGCTTTTACATTTATTAACCACGACTTTGCCACTGCATCACATATGCATGTATAAATTTCAATTGAAACATTTAAATCATTGCAAGTGATTCCTTTATCCACTAGATAGTTCATCTCTTCTACAAAGTCTGACATGAAATCGTTACTACTTGCTGGCTTTTTAAGTCCATAATACACTCCAGCTAGGAATACTTCTTCAGACCCATTAAATGAACAACAAATTGGATAAAAGTCAGCCCCAGAGGATTTCACAACTGGTACGCCATCAACACTGAAAGATACTTTTATTTTGTCACAGGCAGTAGAGTTTGCAAACTTGATGAGGTCCGATTCCAGGCCTCGATGCCAATAAAGACCAGGGGGAACAACTCTCAACGTAGTCTGAACTGGGGTTTTGAGCAGAGTTGTGGCACATTTCGGAAAATCTCCAAATCTAAATTTCCTGAAGAATGCAAGCATATCATTTACCACTGTCTGTGGCACATTATGTTTGAGCACTGTTTCTAAGAAATCACTTTTGATTTCTTCATTTAATCTTTCAGTTTCCGACATTTGGGCTGTGAAGCGGAAGAAGGAGATAAGTCATGAAGGCTCATTTTTCAGAAAATAGGAAAAACATGTTGCAGTGCAGTTTTGGTGTCTATCATTAATGCATTTGGTAGAGGAATGGATGCCAAATACATAACTTTCGTTAAAAAAATTGTATTCCAACTCCTTCTAGTACTTCAGTGACTTATCCCAAGTTACGGAATGGTGAAAAGAGTTAAGTAGACTTAGCCTTCAGAAAAAACATGCCACCAAAAAGATAAGTCACCATGGTTTGACAAAAAGAGATAAGTCAAGATGTATCATTTAGAAACCGTGGAACTAGAGAGATAAGTCAACTTATAGCCTTTAAAACATCCGACAAAAAGAGATGACTCTGATTAAAAGTTAAAAGTCAACAAAGTACTGCTGTCTTCTTGGGAAACATATTTTTATCATCACAATTGAAATTGTGAAGGCAAAGAATACTTGCTGAATCCTAAACCATCAACCTTCATATGCACTGCTATTATTGTGATAGGTTATAAACCTGCTCTCTTCTGTTGAACGAATCGTCTTAAATAAGGAAGTCACTTACTCTAGAAGGTGTTTCCTAGCCATAACACCTCAAAGGCAGGCAGAAAATGTACCTGCCCACGGTTGTCAAACGAAGGAAGAGACACCTACATTAGGTGAAAGGATTTTCGTCTTCGTCTTTCGGATTCTTACGTCAATGTACGTCCATGCTGCTGCCGCTGCGCTGCGGTTTTATTTTTCATAAACTGCCAATACTGCCAATACTGCCAACACTCGTGCAACCAGCTGTTCCCCGTTTACAGTTTCGACGTTGGCGACGATAAAATGGTGAGGTTAGTTACTCTACACTTCCGTCGTGCTGTTTGTCGCTGTTTCATCACAATTTTTTAGTTGTGTACTTCATTCAATTTTAAGAGGTGGCTGCCTTGCAGTGCAATTTTATTTTTATGTAGTCCTTTCATTTGCGCCCACAAACTTGAAGCATGGTTAGGATTGATAGTTAAAACTTTGTTTTGTTGTCGTTTCCTTTGTCCATTCTGACTTATTTGCTCTTGTGTGCTTTTGCCTTTTAAGTTTTCCAAAGGCAAATAGTTGCTATCAACGATGGTTAAAACTTTGTGTTGTTGGTGTTTCCTTTGTCCGTTCTGACTTATTTGCTCTTGTGCGCTTTTGTCTTTTAAGTTTTCCAAAGGCAAATATGCTATCAACAATTTTATTTCATAACCTTTAGCTCATCATTCACACTTATCCTCTCCAGCTCATGCTTAACCTTGTCTTGAAATGTAAAAAGTTTCAAACTCTCATGTCTCTACAACATGTCTCGTTCTTGCAGGAATCGACAAATCCAAGATTCAATACTGAAACATTATGGTGGAGCAGTCCTGGCTGGCATTTAGTGTTGTTGGTGCCTCGCCCAGCCCTGTCCTATCTTTGACTTCAGCGATCTAAGGTATGAACAAAATACATCATATGATTTCGGTCTTGAAGACTCATGTCAGATATTCTACTCTTAGGTTTATAAAGGAGGGAGTACCTAAACAACTAGAAAGCATTCCTTAAAACTTGAGTAATTAATGCAGTAGCAAGCATGCTAACTTATTAAATTGGTCTGATTCGTCTCTCAAAAGCTGCACTTTTTGGAGCTTTTCACTTAAGATATTAATTCAGACGGAAAAGTATTGCTGAGACTAACAGTTCTATTTGCAGGAAATGACGGTGTAAAAGATTGGATCCAATACCTTAATCTGAAGATAGTGGCTCAGTCTTAAAACGATCACTGATGGTTTTTGGGGCGGCATTCAAGAAGTGGAGAAGAGTTTCGAGTTCACAGATTTGAATTTGAGGTATGAGTACAGTCATGAATTTCTTAATCCCCTGTGGACTAAGTTGTTGGCCTCTCCACACCCTGAACTATTTCTAAAGTTTAAAAGTATGTTCCCTCTAATGTTGTTCAAAACATTTTGTAGAGGCCAAACTATTCAAATTAATATTCCCCCTTCCTGCTTTAGATGCTGGACTCTCTAAACCAAGTTCACTGTCAGTCTGTATGTTCTTTGATTGTGGTGGTGATGATCGATCCCCTCCCGTTCCATTGTTCTGTGTTAAATATGATGGTTTTTGTTTCAGGTTCATCAGAATATGCAAGAGGATAGAATACCTTGTTACTGGAAGAAAACTGTTCTTTGGACCAAACACCACTAGTTTTCCTGACGTTATTCAAATTCAGTCAACATTGTCCAGCTAGCAGCCCTATTTAGGTGAGCATGTTTTCCAGTCAGTGCGTAGTGGGCTATCAAACCCCTTCTGTAAGGAAGGGATCCTTCTCTCATCCCTATTCCTGTTTGTTTTATTGTTGGCGAAGCTGGGGAATGGACTCCATCAAAGTCACATTCAGTCCCATTATATTTAGCATTGCCTTGTTGCTGCTGGGGATTTAACATGAAATTCTGCATCAAACTAGCTGTGTGCTGCCTTGTGGAAGATATGTGTGTTGTGGCATTTTTGTTTAACATGAGTGTTTTGAATTTCTGTTCCAGGTCACTGGTCCTTACTGATAGCTGGGCTATGGCTTTCACTCCGACTCCCAACCAACCTCATCCACTGTTGAACGAGTTTTGCCTCAGGTGGCAAAAGAAAATTACGGTAATCACAGCAACTCCATAGGTATATTTGTCAAACCATTGTTGGTCATGACATCCACTACTACTCTTATTTTTTGTTTCTATTCTGCTTTTGTTCCTTTGCAGCACCCAACATAGCAACAAAAGGAACTCACTGGTACTTTGACAGAGTTTGTTTCGTGTTCAGGTTCAGAGAGGAATGCTTCCATTGAGGCGTGGAGATGTCACTTGAAAAACCTCCGGATGATTTTGATGACAAGGAAAATGTTTCTGAGAAACAATGTTCCATGGTACATGAGCTTGTCAGTCCAGTACTAAATCTAGTCAGCCCATCAGCAAACGATAAGATGTCTTGTGAGAACACTCCACCAAACGGTAACTGCATTTTTTTTCATACGCTTAGGATGCCACTTCATACTAACCCATCTTGACAAATTCAACCCTTGAATTCTTTAATTATTTTTAAAAAGTGGGAATTTGAGTCTTTCTGCACAGTCGTGTTACCAAGTAAGTTTTAGTCTTCTTTCAACCTATCCTTTCTCAGCCCCAGGGATCCAACAACAATTGTCAACATTATTTAATATTCATTTTAAATGATTCTTTGTTCTCTGAAATGTATCTCAAGAAATCATGTTTCTTTCTTAAATAATTTTTTGGAATATTTATTTTTGTACCGATTGGATCAAAAGACGAGTGAATAAAGTGGAGCCACCTCAGGTAAATAAATAAATTCCTCTGGGTTTCAAGACTTTGTTTTGTGAGATCATTCCTAGATTTCCCTGGGAGAGATCTATTACAACTATGCCTTTTGTCAGGTTTATTCTTCCTTCTTGAAACCATCTTTGTGCATGTTTCAGAGGAAGGCGATATCATCATCAGAAGCACATGAAGCTGGATCGGATTGGTGGTGATAGGTTCTCTGGCGCCTCTCAACCGAGGACTCCCCAACTTGAAGCCACGAAGAAACTTAATTTATGTTCCAGAAAAGTTTGGAAATTCCTGCTTGATGTAGTGGCCTCACTTTCTTAAGTTTGAATGTTGGTATGTTCTTGACTAGACTTAATCTTTTGAAGGAATAGTCTGTTTTCTACTCAAGTCACTGATAACACCAGGAATGTATTGTTTTTTTTTATAAAACTTGTTTTGCCTGCTGTGTATTTGCTGTTATGTTGCTCACTTGCGGGGCCTTTTAAATGTCAATAATCTCAGTGTGAAAGTAGTTTTAAGGGAAAGGTATTTATGATGTATGTTCTTGACTGTTTAAAACTTGCTTCCTGTGATTGGTGTATCCTCAATCAATCAAATAAATAAACAAAAATTGGAATGTTCCATCATTTGTTTTTTGACTCCCTGAGGAACTACCTTAAGTCATACTGGGAAGAGAGGAAATTGAACACAATCAATATAATAGACTTCAAAACATTTATCATTGAATGACAACCCAGAGTGAAAAGGTTAATACATTACATGCTTAAACTTAAATTGATGGCAACGTACTTCAACGCATAAATTTAGTGTAACAATAAAATGCATGGAAGTTACATTGAATGCATTATAAAACTTGTAAGGTACTTCAGAGTGAGATCAGGTATGAAAGAGTTCATTATACATGACCTTATGAAGGAATATGAAAGAAATTAAGCTTAAGTTAATAATTGTCTAAGGGTAGGTGACACTCTGAAGCAAATTTGCTTATGACATAGTATCATATACTTGGCACGAATTGTGACTGACATTATATATTATACAGAAAAGCTGTCAGAATAATAACATTAAATAAATTCATTAGAGATAAAACTTAGCATCACAAACAAGTGCTACATCTAATCAGTCCATATAAGAGATAAAATTAGGAACAACAAGCAAATGCTACATTTAACGGACATTATATATTATACAGAAAAGCAGTCAGAATAATAACATTAAATTAATTCATAAGAGATAAAATTTGGCATCACAAACAAATGCTACATCTAATCAGTCCATATAAGAGATAAAACTAAGAACAACAAGCAAATGCTACTTTTAATCAGTTCATATAAGAGATAAAATAAGGCACAACAAGCAAATGCTACATTTAATCAGTTGCCCTAGTGCTTTGGAGTACATAGCAGAGGACTTAAATAGCTCAATGGAAACTGAACTTTGGAATTCCAATTTAGAAGATATGAAGGTAAGAGAGCCCTGACAGGGAAACGTCGGGACGTACCCCCGTCGGGACGTACCCCCCTGTTTTATATTTATTCTTAAAATATATTTATTGAATAAATATAATGGGTGGATATTTTTTAATTCACTCTGGATTAAACAGAAATAATCGCACATCGTCCCAGAAATATTTTACAATATTTTTAAAATAATCAAAATATTTTCCTCTCTTCTCCAAAATGAGCTGCATACGAAATTTCTCGTAAGATCTACGAGTAGACTCAGAGCTGGCGCGAGTAATGTAAGATCTGTCACGAGTAGACTTAGACCTGTCGCGAGTAGAGAAGGATCTGTCACGACTTAAGATCTGATCCGAGTAGCGTAAGATCTGTCTCGAGTAGACTCAAATCCGTCGCGAGAAGAGATCTGTCACGAGTAGACTAAGATCTGTCGCGAGTGGAAAAGGATCTGTCACAACGTAAGATCTGTTGCGAGTAGCGTAAGATCTGTCGCAACCCCGTTAGGTTAGGTTATGACAGGTTGGACCCATGACCCTCATAGTTTCAGAGTTTTAGGGAAGCCACCAGTCGGTCCGCATGCACATCTACTCCGTACCACTTTTTGCACCCAAAGCGAAGCAACCTCACACAGCTAGTTTGCCATAAGAAATTCCGCATGCAGCTCATCAAGTAGGAGAGAAGAAAATATATTGATTATTAAAAAAATATTCTTGAATATTTCTGGGACGACGGAAGATTATTTCTGTTTACTCCAGAGTGAATTAAAAAAAAATATCCGTCCATTATATTTATTCAATAAATATATTGTAAGAATTATCATAAAACAGGGGGGTACGTCCCGACGGGGGTACGTCCAGGCCGTGCCCATATGACAAACAGTTCATACAAAAAAACAATTGCTTCTCCTTTAAAAAAAAATATGTATTTGTATTGTCAATAGTCATTATTGCCATGTAACAAGAGTGTGTATTGAATAAACTATTTCAACTGTGGTTTCGCCATTGATTAAATTATCAATTCATGAGGCGTTACAAACAAAAATGCCAATGACAAAATAACATCAGTCGAGTCGGCTGAACAATTTTCCGCTGGACCACTTAGAATAGTTCATTCATTACATACTCTTATTATATGTCAATAAGAATTACATTGAAAATACAAATACACAAAAGCAGTCAGAATAATAAATAAAATTAAATCATTCATGAGAGAAAAAATTATGCATCACAAACAAATGCTAAAGAAAAAAAAACAGTGAATATCAGTCAGTATTATAAATTAAATCATTTTATGAGAGATAAAATTAGGCATTACAAACAGCGAAATATTAGTTAAAGCATTACAACCAAATGCTTAAGAAAAAAAACACAATGTTATATAAGTTAAAGCAAAACTGGGAAAATCACAAAGATACATTGGGAAAAAAACACATCTTTTTAATCTTCATCAGCACTTTCTTCTTCAGAAGATGATGGAAGAATGTCAGGGTCATACTCTGGAGTGTCATCCTCTTCTTCATCGCCAACCAATTCCAAGTAAAATTGTCGGCACTCTGGATCAATCAAGTGAAGCATACTGATGAGGTCATCCTTTTTCTTTTGCTTAATAGCCCTAGGTTCATCGTAGCTCAAGGGAATCTGTAGGTTTAATGCTCCCTTCTTTTTCCTCTTGATATTCAGGAACTCGAACTGAGCATCTTTGTCATGAGTTGTCTTGTAAGCCACAGTGCCGACTGGAATATTTTTCCTAGAATGCTGCAACCATACAACATCTTTCCACACAAACTTCTCTCCATCAGTATTTTTGCGTCTTTTGACAAAAGGACTATCTCTTCCCTTGAGAAGAGATTTAAAGTCAAGCTGCCGACTTTGATCCATCAAAGTGACAGAAAATTTCTTGCTTGCATTCCTGACAAGGGCATACCAATCACGTGGCAAATGAATGCCCTCTGCATTCCTCTTCTTCCCTTCTATCACTGAATGGTCAGTATCACAATCAAGATAAGTGTGACCTGAAACCAAAAACTTTTGGTTGATAACAAGAGCTGGTCTTTGATGTATCACTGCTTGGAATACTGCACTAATGATAGAGTTTTTGTTTTGGCCTCCACATGTGTCTGACCAGAGAGTAACTTCTGTCACATCATTAGGAAGTTCCATGAGGTATTTATACAAAGCAGAACCAACTTCATTAGGGCCTCTTTCCGCTTCCCCTTCATGCCACATGTTGTGGACGCTCTTACCAGAGCCGCAGTCATGGATGGTAAGATTGTACACCCAAAGCTGGCGTTTATAAAAAACTATTGAAGTTTGCAGGTGAGGAGTCGGCAAACACTGCTGCAAGTCAAAAGCAATGACCCGTTTGGTCTTGTCCCTCTTCAGCTCATCAATATCTGCTGCTTTCTGATCCCTGGCCTTTTCAGCTTTTCTGTGGTGGAGTTCCTGTAACAGTTTGGCATCATTCTTTGCCTTCTCAGTTCTAGCATACATCACAGCCTTTTCTAATGTATCACATTTGTTGCAAGTATCAATTTTTAAAGGCTTAATGGACAGGTTCATAGCATGAAATTCTCGTTCATATGACCACCTAGACACAGGCTTGTCATATTTCGAAACATATTCATCATACATTTTCTTCATTGTCAGATTATTATTGAGGAACAGTTTGTCGGTTTTCTTCCTTGCATAATGGGATTTGTACCGTGGGAAACTGTTTAAGTGTTCTCTCACACCCTCCAGTTGCTCCTCTGATAAACCACAGCTCGTTCTACCACGAGCTTCTTCTGAACTAGTGACACCACCTGTAGATGCCATCTTTCTCTTGACTGTTAACTCAATGAATTTGGGAGTTACTTGGAAGCACTTGAGGAAGCAACCCCGACACACAGGCAAATTTTCTCCATCAACTACTAAATGGTAGTCCATTGTTAATTGACGGTTTCTTCTTTTGGATGGTGATACAGAAAAACGAAGCCTCTGAGAGGCCTTCTGCTTTACTTCCATTAAGTTGCTGAGGTATGCAGATCTTAGATCTAGCTTCCCCATCCCCCAAAACTCTTTGCAAATTTTGGAACACTGGTCTTGGGATACTCGAGTTGAACACTTTTTTCTACAGTCACCTAACGGTACAGCTTCTTTGGCTGGTATTCTTTTGCCTGATGATGACACGTAGGGCTGGCCACTGTTCCTAGCTTTTTGTCTCTCTCTTCTTGTGGAGGACACAGCTTGGCGAACTCGTACTTTCCGTCTTTTCTTCCTTGGAGGACTTGTGTCGTTGTCTGAGTCTGTGTTGTCTTCATCTCCCTGCTCAGAGGTGTTGTTATGAACGGATTCAGCCTCATCATCTTCATCTTCAAATGTGTTGTTATGATTGGATTCAGCCCTCTCGTCTCTATCTTCAGATGTGTTGTTGTGGCTGGATCCAGCCCTTTTGTCTTCTTCAGATGCATCAGCTTCCTCTTCCACATCTTTGGTTCTTGAATAAGTCTCTAGTTCTTGATGAGTAGGTGTAGACTCTGCTTCAGATTCACTGTCTGTAGAAGGAGGCTCGGAAGGATGATAGCTAGAATGTTGTTCACTGGAGGCAGTGTCTTCTTCCTCCTGCTGTTTTCTCCTCCGGTCAGCCAGTATTTTTTCTCGTGCTTCAAACAGCTGACGAACTACTTCAGGGGGAGCTGCAGGGTGGGCAGACTTGCTAGATGATGGACTGGCGGCTTCCGCCTGAGTCACACGGATAGAGATGTTCATAGAAGGACTTGATGCGTGTCCTGAGGGAGAAAGAAAACACTTCATTGTTATTGAGAATTTTTCTGAGAAGTACATTCACTTCTCTTCCAAATAAATTACAACTTTTCATGTCCAAAGAATAATTCTCGCAGCAGTTCAGCCTTTGAGTCTATATATTCTAAACACAGTAACTATTCCAAATATATCCAAAACTAGGGCAAATTTAAGAAAAAACAACAAAAGGGAAGTAATAAGTTACGTAAAGTATCATTAAGAATTCTATGATTACTCATGTATTTTCTAAGAAGAAAATACAATGACTGTTCATTGCCTAGCCTTTGAAGGGTAGCCACTTCGGTGATTTCTATTTAACAAAATGTACTATTCAGTCCAATGAAATAAGTTAATGCTAAAGAACAAAACTAGGCCACATTCAATTTACTGTACTATGGTTGGAACAAAACGTTGTTCAGCAAACACAAGCTGAAGTTATAATGACAAAGGATGCCGCCTAAAACTAAAAAAGGAAACATCAAACAGGTAACTAATTAACCCTGTTTGTTTGGACAATAGAACTGTGAGAGAGAAGTCACAAGTTAAATGAAAAATTCTTCAAACAAGAGTTAAAAATAAAATTAAGTATGGAAAGTTAGAGGATTCTCATTGTAATGCCTTGAATATAAAATACCTGAGGAGGGGTGATTCTGAAGATCCACAGAACAAGAGACTTTCGCAAGTGGAGATGTGGTGACAGTGGCCCCTATAAATATATTGCAAATATTAGTATCAAACAGTTAGACATGAAAAAGAAGTCTTGGGAACATACACCTACTTAAAGTGTTAGGTTTAAGTTGATTGGTAGGAGGCATCCGAGGAGGAATCATACTTCTTTTCCTCTTAAAATCAACTGGGCGCTCATGATGAGCTACAGAAGTTGAACCTGGGAAAAAAATAATAATGTAATGACTGCTGCAATAAATGAACTTCCATTGGCTTATCCTAAACACTCACTTGATGGCAATACCTGCACCCATTTCTCTACCCAGTCTTGTTTCCGAACCTCGGGCTGTGAAGGTCTGAAGGAAGAAAGTGACGTCTGGTCACTGTCATCATTTTCTTTGTTCGCACCTGCAAACAATATAATGATGCATCATCGTGCTTTCACAATGACATGGAAATACACAGAAACCATCAATTTCTTTCTTTTAAAAAAGGACGGCTAGATAACTGATTAGAAGGTGCATCATTTTTTTTGGAAATAAAGCTGGTTCATTAAAAATAACAATTATAGAGCTGCATAAATCACAAATGTTTAGCAAAATGCTAAATGAGAGGAACACGAAACTAAAACTACTTAATTTTTACCTGCTAGCTCACATGGAAGTCTAGAAGGATTGACCATAGACGACTGCTGCTTTGAAGGTTGCACCCATTCCTTCCTCTTCTCCGGGTTCAGAGCATTGAGCTGTGAAGGTGTAAAGGAAGAAAGTGATATCTGGTCATCAGCATCATTTACTTGCTGTGAAGGTCTGAAGGAAGAATGTGACGTCTGGTCACTGTCATCGTTTTCTTTGTTCACACCTGCAAACAATATAATGCTGCATCATCGTGTTTTGGCAATGACATGGGGATACATACAGAATCCATCAACTACTTTCTTTTAAAATATGCGGAGCAAGATTAAGGATTTGAAAGTATAAAAATATTACAGCTGATACAGATTGGTTCCAAATCTAAAGCAAAATGCACAATGGGAGGAACACAACACTGTGAGAAAAAACTACTGAAAGTACTGTTAATTTTTTTTATAGCTCTCCTCTGTACTTCATAAACTACAGTAATTTCTGTCTTTTGACAATATAAATCCCTCGTTGGTTTTCTGATGGTGCTTCCACAGCTCATCAGACTCATTTCTTATTCCATTTCCACTCACTTGTTTGAGACAGTTGTTATGGTAACAGAAACTAATTTGTTTTTGAACTTCTTTTATGAAACTTTTCTCAGGGAAAGGCAAGAGCTGTGTTGTATCTATTAGGTGCTTTGAGCAGAGCAAGACTAAGAGAAACAAACAAACAGAAGAATATTCCTCAAGGTTCAATAGTACAAAGTACAGCTGACAACTACAGACTCATTCAAACAAGCCAAATTTGGAGTTTGTAGTTGTCAGCTGTACTCAGTACTATTTGACTCTGAGGAATATACTTCTGTTTGTTTGTTCTCTTAGTCTTGCTCTGCTCAAAGCACCTAATAGATACAATACAGCTCTTGCCTTTCCCTGAGAAAACTTTCCAAAAAGAAGTTCAAAAATGAGTAATTTTTGTTAACATAACAAATCAAATGTCTCAACAAGTGAGTGGAAATGGACTAAGAAATAAGTCTGATGAGCTGTGGAAGCACCATCAGAAAATCAACGAGGGAATTCCATTGTCAAAGGACGGAAATCACTGTGGTTTATGAAGTACGGAGGAGAGCTGTTTAAAAATTAACAGCACTTTCTGTAGTTTTTTCTCACAGTGAAAACTGAAGCTACTTTATTTTTACCTGCTGGCTTTACCATGCTGGGTATAACTATTTTAGGGGGCATCATTCCCAGACGGCGAAAGAGTTTCGTTGCTTGGTAAGATTCATTTTGCTTTGAACCCATATTGACGACACCTGCAACACAAGAAGGTATTAAAATAGTAAGTCACTTACCAACACACCTTGGGAACGATCGGTGTGGACATAAAAAAAAGAGAGATAGAATCTTAAATAGAAAGGAACCCTATTTAAGGCCTCATCCAAGCCAGCCTTACAAACACACCTTGGGAACGATCGGTGTGGATATAAAAAAAAAGAGAAATAGAATCTTAAATAGAAAGGAATCCTATTTAAGGCCTCATCCAAGCCAGCCCCGAGCCCAAGCTGAAACGACTTAATATTTTGGCTTCTGAGTCTTTAAATAATGAAAAAGTACGGAACAAAGCTTATCAAAAGGAATCTAGAACAAAGTTCGTGGCAATCAAAATGGAAGCTTTTTGCGTGGATTGCAACTGTAATGCCACCAAAACCCTCATTCAAAATTCAAAGTTAATCATTTAAAAGAAATGTTTCGATTACTTTTTAAAATACACTAGATTACAGTATACATGTAAAGGCCTCTCAGTGCTACACAGAGAAGCTGCACTAGAGTCTCAGCCCTGGGCCCAGGCACAGGACGCAAGGTTAAGGGTCCGAAGTTGAGACCAGTGGGATAAGAGAGGCGACCGCGCCAATTAATTACCCAACAATATGGCTTATATTCTACCACAATATCAAGTCTTTAAAAGTACTATTTGGCATCAAGGAGCATCATCCCTAGGCTATGTACGCGCCAACCTTGGCCTAACGCTACCTCTCAATCCAGAGAAGGAAAAACGTCGCCCTACCATTAATACGTACGTGGGCGGTCAATTACCGACCAAAAAAAAAAAACCTTCCAGATGGATTTCCATACAAAGAACGACTTACCTGCAGCAATCTCTCTCGAGATGACGCCAGTAAGGAACCGTTACTTTTGAACAGTCGAGGATTGGTCCCGTAGCCGACCGCCAAGACGCTGCCGGACAATCCCAACGAACGACGAAGGGCTGCCAACACCGCAGCTTTCGGTTGACTTTCGTTAATGCCGTGTCCCACTTCCATCGGTATTGATTGGCATCTGTAAATTGCAAAACATCAACAAAAATGTAACATCAAAACATGTACAAAGACTAGGAAACGTTGTACATCGTGAGTATTGACGATGGTTACGCGTTAATGTTGGTATGAAAACAAGAAAACTCCACTTCCCCCTGTTCACAGGGGAATACACCAGCCGCCTCTCCTCTCCCCACCTTGCGCCTCAGCCTTTGTCTCATGAAGCCCGGGAAAACATACCAAGTCACCATTGAAGTAATATTCTACTAGGCACCCATTAATAATTATTATTTATAATAAAAATGTCAAAAAACAGGAGCCGTCAGGGTGAAGGTGATGAAGAACAGAAGAATATAGAGCTGAAATGTTCAAAAGAAAGGTAATTTATGAGCCGCTTGGTTAAAGAACAGACATTTTTAATGCATTGCTTGAAGCAGCTTGCTCGGCTCCAGTCTAACTTAACAAAGAGATATTATTAATGTTGCTTGAAGCACAATGCTCAACTTGTGAATCATGATTTATTACCCACTATGATAACAAAAAATTTAGTTTGTGTGATCAGGGTCTATCCCAAGTAAGCGACGAGGCTCAGACGAAAACACCACCAAGGGAACAGCAGCCAAAACCAAAGACCCCTAACAGCTATGACAGGTACTTTAGATATTAAAAGATTTTTGAAAAACAAGGACGATACCCAGAGTTGTTACTAATACATCTTTGATAATTTCCTCAGAGTGCCAAGAGCTGAACGAACACCATCAAAAGTACGTGGAAAGCGCAGGAGAAATTTGCCAGGCCATGCCTGCGAACAATGTGAAAATGTAAGCCATACCATAGACCTTGATGTGCACTGGATTTACCTTTACAATTGATTGTATGTGGTCTTTTCCTTCTCTGTACAGTTTTACGAAGCCAGTGGATTAACGGAGATGGACATACAGCAGTGCACAAGGCACAGGGGGACCAAGAGACCACCCACACCAGAGGGTAAATAATCTTATTTTCCGCTCTCAGAGATGTAAGACAACAATTTTTTAAAAACTGGTCTGTTTCCAGGGTACTGGGACCCAAGCTGGAGGTCCCCTGTTAAGACACCAAAACAGAGCATCCCCGAGCAGCTCCCTCCTAGGAAGACATTCAAAGAATCGACATGTAAGCAAATGTAAAACATAAGCTTTACCAAATGATTTTTTCAGAAGAATTGTTTTTGAAGCAATAAGATTTTGAAATGTAAACCATATTTTTCAATGGTCTTTTTAAGTTAATTTTAAATTGTATTTTCAATTCTAACTTTGATGATGTTGAAATTTGTACACCAACTAATGGATTTAAAAATAAACAATGTATTTTCTAGTATTTTTTTCACTCCTATTTCAAGTGCAATAGTAACTTCTCTCTTCTTGAACAACCAGTTAGACAGAATGCAAAACATTTTGGCGTCTCCATTCTTTCAATTCACTCTAGCAGGGAACAAAAAATCAATAGTTTGTAAAGAATGAGAGATCTAGTTTGCCAGTATAAAATAAATAAGACAATAAAAAAAAACTGACGAGGCTTGGTTAGGGACCAAGTGAAAGCTAACAAAAGGTGTCACATCTCTCACGGACCAGATTGCCTACTGACAAAGTTACCAATTGCAACCAACTAACATACTGAAGCCAGATTAGCTATGGCAGTCACTTCTTGAATTTGTAGGCTTATAATTAGGTAATAACAAATACACAATTTTGATGGCTTTTCTTCACTTACTTACGTGTAAATTTCTTTGTGAATGCTGACTGATCCATTTTATCTCAGTTGTTGTTTCCTTTAATATCGGGGTGCTACCTGAAAATAAGTGAGGACTCGATTAGTGATAAATGTGTTAATGAATTAAAATTTTTCTTAAGACTTTTGCAAGCTAGGATTTCCTTCCACCCAGGATATGGGGAGGCAAGAAAAGGAAGTCTGGAGAAAGACGATGACCCGTCATGTATTCATGGAATGTAAAGATGAATGATTGCCTACTCGCTTGCTTCCCTCCTTCCACATAAACTGTTGCCACTACTGGCAGTGATAGTTATGATTGCTATTATTTATTTCCATGAAAACTTTTTATGTTTTGTAAAAACTAAACTCTTTTATTGCTCAACAGGAGGTAATCTAATCCTTCTTCATCAAGCATAGAGTTGACCAGCATATCTCTTTGTAAATGGAAAAATAAGGATCACACTTACAAGCCGTCTAGACGTCAATCCACTTCAGTCAATGTGTGGACTTACTATCCGATAAATTTGC
This sequence comes from Stenchaetothrips biformis, assembly GCA_030522485.1. Classification (NCBI taxonomy): domain Eukaryota; kingdom Metazoa; phylum Arthropoda; class Insecta; order Thysanoptera; family Thripidae; genus Stenchaetothrips; species Stenchaetothrips biformis. The sequence goes on from CM060097.1 coordinate 14,552,227, forward strand.
TCTTTAGGACTCAGATGCATATTTGCTCTACCCAAATAACTGAGATGGAGTTCAAAACAGATTTCTGACTTGCGTTAACTATCTCTCTTGTCATTTAGTCCAAACCACCTTGAGGGAGGGGTCAATCTTGACTTTGACATGGCAAAATATTAAAATAAGCAAAAACAAAAGTCTACCCGGAGCCTCCGTCAGAGAAGGATGGGGCAAGGATCTATCTTAGATGTCACAGTAGTAAAACCAAGATGGTGCAGCATACTCAAGACAATCCTCCACACCTCAAGAAAAATAAACACAAAATATAAGCACAAGCACTATTATGACTGGATGGTTGCCAAGACACACACAAAGACTTCATTATTAAATATACACAGCACTTTTGACAAGGTTTTGAACTATCTTTTACCTAGAGCTGCCATCACAATCATATGGAGAGAGGAAACAACCTCTGAAAATTGATTTCCTTCCACCATGACAGCCCAGCTCCATTTTTGAGACCAAATCAACCACACCCAATGACAAATAAATATCATGGGAATGCATAAATATTACGGCTTTAACCAAACTAAAAACTCGTCATGAGAAATACGACAGTGTAAATTATTTTGGGTGATTTAGAATGATTTAGAATTTGCCAGAGTTTGCTCTCCAGCCTTGGCAACAACAAGACAACCACGATTAGGGATGAGAAAAGGATCTCTATTTCATGGGAAGAGTTTGAAAGCGAACTCTATACATTGGCTGGAATAAATACTCACTTAAAGAAAGCTGTTGTTGCACACAAGGGGGTATGTTGACTAACGCTGGATCAGCAGGAAGACTGGTGATGATGCTTGGTGGGGAGGAAAGTTTCCTTTGAAATCCAGGGCATGATTTTCTCTTGCAGATTTTGATGTACCTGAAACAAAAGCAATCGTAAAAATGACAGGACAATGGGTTCAGCAAGGTCAGCTGCACTGGAGTATAGGTTAACTACAATGCAATGAATTAGTTGCAAGCAAGAGGAAGGAAATTGACGTTCTCTTGGTTGAGTGCCACAGAGGAAGGTTCAGTATCTTCACCGGGAGCAAATCAGACATAAAAGAAGAAACTTAAATTTTAAGAAGCAATGAAGGAATAAGAAGTGCTAGGCGGACAAGCATGACCTCATAGAACCTTTTACAGACGGCCACAGCATAAACTGGGACAGGGTGAGGTGTGACAAGAATTGTTTACAAAAACGGGGAAAAAATACATTGTTGTCCACGAAAGCAAGTGCAAGTTAATCAAAACATAGGCCGTCTGAATAGGTTTCGTTTTCGTTACCAGTCACCGGTGGGTGGTGCGGGCATCAAAGAAAACAATACAAGGACGATGAAAGATTCAGCGAAATTTCAAAAGCCAAAAGTAATGACTAAACGATAGCATGCTCTAAAGACGGTAGAAATGTTTACCCAATTAATTTCTTCTCGCGCTCGCTTGCGCAATCGTAGTACAGTAGTACAATGTCGGAGTGCGTACACCACACTTTAATTTCTCATAGCAGCAGACGACGACGGCCGCCGACACGGAAGGCAGTGATAGAGATATTGGCAGACGACTTTATGTCAATACTTTGATGCTGAAGTTAGTTTTATCGTGGGCTTTGATTTTGTCGCGTCTTCGGAGTTCATGAAGATAAGTTTTCCTCAATTTTAAAATAAAAACTATGTGTTGCTGACCATACAGTCTCGATGGTTCTACGCCTAAGGCACTGACGGCCTGGTGGTTAGGAGTTACTTTTAGGTAAATACTGCTAGATATTTGATATTGAACTCAAAAAAACCGTTATAACGAAAATTTTGTGCAAAAGTACATTTTCATAGCAGTATTTTTCGTCCGATATTAACGCCGGTGGTTCATTTTGTGGGCAATTTTATGCTCTTTCGGATGCTTTTTCCCGATTGGAAAAAAGTTGAAAACTTCGGCCGCAATCGTGCGCGCAGTGACATCATGTATGATTTTGCAGACCTTTTTTACATGCTATATATTCCTGCCTAATTTGATGCCAGAACAAAATTATTTTTTTTTGCAATTGTTGTAAAAAGTCTGTACTTTTACATGGTGCTTTCCGTTTGTCTCTAGCGTTTATACCAAATTTTTTATTGCTGTCCTAACAGAAAGTTCGGAAAAAATGAGAAAAACGTGCACGAAGTGCTACTGCCCCCTTAACAAGTAACATGCCCGTAGTAAACACTTTTTGACAAAGTTACTTAAAAACTAGTAATTACAATTTTCCTCAAAGTATGAGATCACATTACTCTACTGACATTATATCAAATCAATATTTACCCTGCAACTTAAGTTAAATAAAAATGAAAAGCTCGTTGCTTTATGTCAATGGTACTTCTAAAATAAGATCTCAAAAAGTAACAATAGAATTGAAGCATGATCAATCATTGTGTCCATTGTTGGGACCTGTGATGGAAAACAAATTGTGTAAGGACAGATCTAAATTTGTTACAATTTGATTAAAAATTCTGCAGCATATTACCATTTTCATGTGTGTCGTCATCTTCAACACTAGAGTTCAGGTTTAGGAAGTCTAATTGAGCTACATCGGGGACATCTTGCCAAGATGAATGGTATTCAAGCATTTCAGGCCCTGTAAATAATAACAAATTGTCAGTGATTGTCTTTTAAAATTAGAAAAGGAATATTGGATGTGTCTGTTAAGACACTTACCAGTGGGAAGGACATCAATCTTGAATGATTTATCCGGCAATCGTGTCCTGTAGATGAGGAATGGGCATCTTCCCTGGTCTACATCAGTTTTCAGGCCTTGGATTTCAACATCTGTTAGCTCCTTCAAATATTTAGAGGGAAGTTGAACACGTTGTTTGACTGCCTTGTTTGTTTCGATAAATGCTAGTTCACCGGCACCGTAAGTGTCGTGTTCCGTGTGTTCCAGTTTGTAGATTTTGTACGCCTTGTTTGGTTCTAATAGAGCCATGCTTACATAGCCACAATAGTTCATGTTCCTCCTGGCCATGGCCTTGTACGGACTGCACTGAAACACAGAAACAATGACAATAAGAAATATTAGCATTTATCGGTAGATGGAAAAGGAATTTAATACTAAGGTTGTGGATTCGAGGTGTGGACTACTACCAAACAATATAGGATCGAGAACAACACAATTATTGATTTAAACTGAGAGAGTGAGCTTAAGGATAAGGTTTAGGCTATCAAACAACTATTAGATACACAGGTATAGTCCATGAATAACAACAGGTGGATCCTGATGATGAGATGACTGATGGGTAGCTGGGTGTGGATTGAGGTTAGCATCAATCAAGAAACGATCACGGATGAAACAAGTTCAAGTGTTGAGCGAAACTACAAGAATTGGACTTAAAGGATGACAGATAATGGTGTTTTCTAAGAAATGGGTTGGAATCTACGATGAAAACCGACTGGATACCATGTGTTGGTTGAGGGCATTTCATAACTTGTACTAGACAATGGTTAAATCATATACTTACGGCCTTTTTAGGGTTTGGGCTGTCGTCAGAGTTGTTGCCCTTTCTTTTCTCTGGAGTTTTAGAAGACATATTGAAGATTCATTTAGATTTGGATGGATGTGGCGGAAACTTGGACGAAGTAGGCGAAGGAGACACTTGGAGCGAGGCCTGTAATCGTTCTAGTCCAGCAGGAAACGGAAAGTGACTGTCAGAGAGGAGGGGTATGTTCTTGATATTACCTGCACTTTCAATTTGACCACACTGACCAGTGGAGCGGTCGTTAATCTTATCCCTACAGAAGGTGGTCCGATATACAGATCAACTATTTCGCAACGACATCTAGTCATTTTACGCAAGAAAATATGAAGCAATTTATGAAAAAAAAAATTTCAAAGAAAATTAACATAGTTGGCAGCAGAGACAGGAAGTCTATGTGTATGTTCTTGGATATTTTTACTTTGTCAAAAAGCGGTCAATCTTGGTCGAAAACCTACTGTTTCCATTCTGTTATACCAGCGCCTTCAATTCAAAGCAATGACATAACCTCGTCGATGGTCTTAGTCCAGATCAGAAACCAAGGCATGTTACTATTATTATTTTATCAATTGACATTGGTATCAAAACTTCATTAAAACAGTATATTTTTGTTCTAGATGGAAAATTTAACTTATATGCCTGTGTCCATGCTGGATAGAGGTGTGCTGTATCCAATAGTTAGCGTACAGTTACGAGACACCCATTTTCATGGTGTTCGAAAATCCTGTATGACAGCAATAGTTAAAGCAGAAGAGTTAATGTTATGCATATATTTGCCAAAAAAATTTAAAAATATGTGTGTTCAAGAATTTTGTAACGTCAATGATGCTGGTGTCGGAGGATCCCCATTCAATTTATGCTTCTATGGAAAGAGGGGTAACAGGAATGTAATCCTTATACATGCTCCAGATGAGGGTAACGTTGATCTCCAATTGTAATTCGCAAAACAGTCATAATTCTCTACTGTTGTTCCTTAATGGTTGTAAAATTTTTGCAGGTGTACAACAAATTTATCTGCACATGTGTAGTGATTAATTTAAAACCACTGACAGCACATCCCATCTTTCACAAAATCTTTCCCTTAAATTTAAATTTTTACCTGTGCTGATAAGATATTGATGTCTGTAGTTTGTGTATTGTTTGTTTTGTGTCAAAACTTTTAACAAATTTTGAAATAAAAAATTAACCATTTGTAATTCTTTTAAAAAATATGTTTTTGGAGTAAAATTGATATTGGTTGTAGAACTCCATTGTCATATCTTTCTAGTGCATGTTGTTGGTGCATGTTATAGTCAAAAGATTATTTTAGGGTATTTAAATAAAATATCACTTTAGAGAAATGGTTAAGTATTTCTTAAAAGACAATTAACAAGTTTCAGTCTTGAACCATTATTAAAATTGTTATAAATATATTTCAGATGGAAATATAAATAATCAGTCTTGGATTTTTTATTAATCAGCCTTGATTGTATCGAGATGAGCCCGTTACTTATTAGCACACATGATCTAAAACTAAAATCATTTTTAGATCAACTATGCCACAATATTTATGTTGTGAAAAAACTAATTGGAAATGTTCTTTTAATATAAGACCAAGTGTGCGCTTATACTGGTTAAATATTTAACATTTTTGAATGAGGCAAAAATCTTTCTTTACCTTTTTTGGGAGCAGCTTGTATTTTATGAGCACACTTGTTCTAAAAATAAATACAAATATTTTTAATTTTGCAATTAATCAGTAATTATTTTAATATTATTATTATTGATTACTATTATTATAATTAATAATTAATTACGTCGCGACTACAACGCTCTGCTGTCTCCTGCCCTAAGTTAAGCAGAGCGATGTTTCAAAAGTTGGAATGAGAAATATCTCAGCTCACATCAGTCATCCTTCACGCGAGGCAACATTGTTGGTAAGAGAAATTGATCGGCCGCAACTGACAGACCGCAAGTCTCGCGCGAGACTACGCGGCTAGTATGGGAATCTCAGCAGTCAGTAGTGAGTCACTAGAGGTCCTCCAATGCTGACGTCACGAAGCTCACTGAGTGGCAAAACCGCGCGTAAATTCGAATGCGGAGACGGCTGTGGGTCGGGGTTTGTTCGGGTAGACGGACACGTAGGTGGCTGACTGAGTTGCAGGACTCATTATTACAACTCAAAATAAATTTCCTGTAACTCAACTCGGTGATTTATGTGTCCACCTCCTAAGACATTGTCAAACCCCGGTCGCAGCGCCGATTCCGAATTCAAACTCACGCGCGCTCCCTGCCACTCAATGAGGATGGCCCAAATGGCCTCAATGTCTAAAATCCAACGACAGCTCGACTATCACTGCCCGTAGAATCCCTTTTGAGAACTTGTTAACATCAAACAATGCTCTTTTAATAAATTTCCAGCGAAAACCCTTAAGACCATAAGAAATCCGGAATAATTTAAAAAATGATTGATGTATGCTTTAATATCATTGGTTTTAAGCTCTGTTTTGTTCAATAATGGAGGCAACATCCAGATTGTATCTTAATAGTATCAATAATAAAATAAGTGATGTTTCATGAAATCATTCAATGGATTTTCCTACTTCGCTCAAGACACAAAAGTAGGAGTTTGCACCCCTTAAGAAATTTCCAATGAACAGCCACATTACTTAAGCTGTTGCCATTTTCACTCGTCTCTGTTTGATAATGGAAGATCATTAATTATCACCAAGACTAAACTTAAAATGTTTAGTTTCCTTGTGTGATAATGAATATGATCCTATTCCTGGACCAAGTCTCCCAAGGAACCATGGCTATTGTCCATCACGAGTCTACGAAAGACTGCTCATGCAATCTATACTTCCCTTTATGAACATAAAATTGTTACAATTTATAATTTGAGAAACTAATGTGGTGATGATGAATATTACCCTGTCCTTGGACAGGCCATAACTCTTGCACTCATGACAATCAGTGAGCAATAGGTAAAGTAATATGAAATGGAAGAACACCTCGAGTCAAATCATTTATTGACAAACGATAATGTTTGAGACAAAAAAAAAAAAAAATACGATTTCACGAAATCCTGGTAGTCACGAAGTTAATTTTCATTTATGTTCTGGTTTAACAAAGATAACTAAGGCTAGGACTGCGTTGTGTGTAGTTCTGTTTATGTTTGTCAGACCATTATAAGTAATACTAAAACTTACGTAAAGACCAGCTGCGTATCAATTTGTGTCAAAAACAGACATTTAAGACAGTCTCATAATACCTGAAGGACAAGTTATTCACAGAAACGTGCAGTAAAATAGTCCAGTTCACCCAGCTTTAAGGTTAGAAAAAAGCACAGCCCCCGTGTCCAGATCGTTTCGTCTTAGATTCAGAAATACCATCAAACCTCGCTACAAGGTGCAGCTACACGCCCACTGTTTTCGAAAAGGGACTTATAGTCACACTCAAACTACGTTAGGGATAGTTTTTTCACAAATGCATTTGCACAGGCACGCAGTTTAATGTCATATTTCACTCCGATTCAAAGAGTTTAGAACATGTAGGGTTGGTATTTCTGAAAACAACAGGGCCTGCGCGCAGCGGCGCGGGACACTCTGGCCAACAATCACCGACCGACCGACCGGCCGATCCAAATGGCCACGTTCGAAAACAACGTCTATACCATTGTTGGAGCTCTTCTAGCTGCAGCAAAAGACAATTTTGATTCGAACGCGCTTTTTCAAGGGAGCGAGCGTTTTTGATGTAAGCTGTACAGAGGCGAAAAGGAGCGCTGCTATTGGTCGGATTCCATTTCCGGTGGCTCGGCTCCCCCCTCTCCCTCTGTTTTTCGCTGACGAGTCGAGTTTTGCCATGGAAACGGCGATTTCAACTCAAAATTTCTCAAAATTGGCCCTACACTTTTCAACCACATTTCACCACTGAAATCAGGGTACAAAGTTCTACCACTCTGCCAAATCTCATCAAAATCGTATAGAAAATTTCGGATTTGCATAAGGGGCCAGACTGACAATAAAAATAAAAAAAAAAACCAACCCCGGTGAGGCTATAAGGCTACTTCGTGCCTAAAAAAAAAACAATGTAGAAAGACAAAGAAGATACCTTTCAAAAAGAAAGACTCTCTCTTCTGAATTCCCATCGAGTCTTACTTCTGAGGAGATTTCAAACTCACATCTCACATTACAAACTAAACAGGTAAAAATGATATAAAGGTGAAAAACCTCAAAAAGTTAATTAACAAATGTAATCCAAGCAAAGAGTCCAAAGAAATTCTTAAGCATGAGGGCATGGAAGTGAGGCAAGAGGAAAAGTAACTTTGTAAGCGCGAATATCAAATACTAATTATAAGGGGAGAAAATGCATGAATGACTAGAGGGAAAATTTTAAGCGCGAATATCACAGGGGAATGAAGGGAGGGGAAATTTTAAACGTGAATATCACAGACGAATAAGGACAAGGGGACATTATTCTGAAATCAAGAATCCTTGAGTGACCGGCCTTTAAGAGGAGTGGCGCAGAGTTGGCTCCTGTAAAGCAACAACCATCTGGCCTTGGCATAGCAGCCAAGTTCGCCCCAGTCCCACACTCCGCTGCCACAGGAGGTGGGAGAGGAGTGAGCCAACAACAACTAACAGTAGTCACTCTATTTCCATCACTTCAATGCCCTCATGAGATTAAAGTACATCTATAGCACCCTATCTTTAGCCATCTGACAGTTCCAATAGCAGCTTGTTAGAATTTTTAATGCCTTGTCAATGTCTGCAGTCAATGCAGAAACCACTTCAACCATTCTCTCAAACGGTGGATAAGTGCAAGTTCCTGAAGCCAAAAAAAGAATGTCTTTTAAAAACGTATTCCAAAAAAAGGCAAACTCGGCATAAAAAAAGACAGAGCCTCACCATGTGCATGATGCTTAGTCCATTCAATTACTGTTCTTTCGTACATCTCAGGGTCACTGCAAAGCATACGTGCAGCATCGTCATTGAGAGGGCTGTCAAGATTCGGCTCATCCAGAAGAGACCTAGCCATCTCGCAGATTGTCTTCAGCCGGATTGATGCATTTCTACAACAAAACATAAGTACATTCCAGTTCTTAGAAAAATCATAAAATTAAGAGCTTGACTCTAAATATTAGTGTCAAGACTAATTAATCAAAATAATTACCATGAATCCGACAAACGGTCCATGCAGACCTTTCCAGATTTCTTAATGTTAGGGTGAAACACTTCAGTTAGCATTTGAACCTGCAATAATGGGAAACACTTTTAACATTGAATGTGAATAAATGCACCTCCAAAAAAAAAAAAAGAAATGTGGAGTCCTTTTGTGACTTACCTCAGGGGGTTTGTATGGAAATTCGTCGGGCACAATAAGGACAAGGCGGAACCTTCCCGATTCATGTGGGGTATTACGTGGACCATAGAACGCCACCTTCACTTCGGCCAGATTCGAGGCATCCTCCAGGATTATGCCTTCGTCATTCTACAACAGAGAAGTCAGGAATGCAATGAAGGCAGTTCATAACCTCTAAAATGAAGACACGTGCACCTGCCACAGTGGACAGCCGGGAGTAGGTTAATACGGAAAATTACAGAAAACAAGGTAAGAGGGATAGAAGCTCAATGGGTGTGGCGCTTGGACCAAATTTACCGAATGGTCAGAAATTTACCGTATGTGATTGGGCTGAAAAGGAGACCTCTCTCAAGTGAAGTTATCCATTGATACAATAAAGCCATGACTCTAGCACGATGGTTATCATATAGATCCCATAAATGTACACACTGACCTTTGCCAGCTGGCGCAAATCCTTGATGACCCTATTGGGATAATGAAGTATCTTGTCAGAAAGTCTGAGAAAGTCTCAACAGGAGCACGTTCCGGCGGCTTGCCTCCTTCCACGGCCGTACTGCAGATAGCAGAATGTCCGTTAGATGCAGTATCCGTACTGCAAATAACTACTTCCTCTTTCGCTGGGACGCTCAGACACTATTTACGTGCTTTGCGTCGTCTGCTAGCCGCGTTGGTGCGAGGCTAGCCAGTTTTGTCCTGTTGTGCCCCGAAAGTTTCTCATACTGACCCTGGAGCCTCGTGCGCGCTGTTTACAACTCGCCTGGAGAAACATACCGTACTCTCAGTATCGCCAACTAGTTTCTCATACCACCCTTGTAGTCTCGCGTCATCCCACTTTTCACAACAGCAATCTGTCTAACTTTGGTCAGGCAGCCATCCACCAATAAAGACATTTTCTTTTAATTGAAACAGTTTTTATTTTTTTAAAACAATTTCAATAATTTTATACTTATTTCATTTAATCCAATTAATTTCTGATAATTAAATAATAATCTGAGCCCATGAGAAACCAAGGGCACACATGATATAAAATGGACTGATTTTATATCAAGTGTGCCCATTATTTGTGTAAATATATAGATATGTTAATAATGTTGTTTTTGTTTTCGATCAAGTGTGCCAATGTTCAGTCAAAACCATAGAAACTAATTGAAATTGGTTTGTATAGTTTTAGATCAAGTGTGCTAATAAGTAACGAGCCCAGCCCATTGTATCTTAACTTTATATTCGAAGGTTATGCATTGAAACTCATGCTATCTTTATACTCCCAAATTGAGATTTTCGAGGAGTAATGGTATTTGTAGTGGAATATAATGTGGATTGATAAGGCACATGGAAAGGATAATTTTCCTGTTCAAAATTGGAAACAAAAATGGAAACAATTAGGTTGTGTTGTTTCTCCACAATAATGCATTCGTAACTTTACTTAATAAATTTTTAAACTTACTTAAGTGAGAAATGCACCTGCAATATTCTTAAGCATTAAATCTTCAACCCATTCATTTCTGTATTTTAGGGAAACTCTTTTGTTGAGAATTGCCAATCTTTTGAATGAAAATGGCTCCAACAATAATCCGTCTAAAGATTTCACTCTTGACAATGCTACGTATGTTAATCCAGTTGACCTTTCTGTGTCGCCAATATTTATTACTGCCTATGGCCAGAACAAAATTAAAAAATAAGTGAAAGAATAGACTAAGTTGCAATAAGTTAAAGCAAAGTGTAGTTACCTTGTCTAATGTTAGTCCTTGAGATTGGTGAATAGAACAAGCATATGCAAGACATATAGGAAACTGAGTTCTGCTGCATGACGTTCCATTTTTTGATGTCCATGATTTTGTCCGTGCTGTGATTGTGACTAAATTATTTCCTAGTGTAGGCCCATCATATCAATCAAACTTACACAAAATAACTGCTGGAGGATCTACTAAAGGATTTGCATCAGGTTCATATAAAATATGAACAATTTCACCCATTGCACCATTCACAAGACCTTTTTCAGTCCACAGATTGTTCTTCAGCATTATTTTTGCACCCTCAGCAAAGTAGAGAACAGGAAATAATCCTTCTGCATCATCTCTGGAACCTGATGCAGCTGTTTTGCAATTGTGCATCGCAGGGACTCGTGCAATTGGTACAGAGTTTCCATGGGCATCTTTCAAGTTAATGAGCTCTTCTTTATTATGGAGATTAACTTGCAGCCTAGTTGGGTAAAGATGAACAGCTTTCTTAAATTTGTCACGTTCCTTTTTTGAAAGTGATGAGGTAAATCTCGTCTTCAGTATGTTGTAGTCGTGCCTGGATATGTTTCCTTCACTAATATTATTAAGCAATGTGTGGAAATTTGCATCATTCTGGCGTAATATCTTGTTTAAGACTACAGCACCATGGAAATTGTCATAGATAAGTTTTCCTCTCATTGCCTCTGAAGATGTCTGATTGTTGGAATAGACTGGTACATCACCAACTGAAGGTAACTGTTTTATGTCTCCAAAAATGTAGACAAACACATCACCAAAGTCATTTTCAGAAGAATCTTTTGCTTGACGTAATCTGTCTTCTATCATGTGCATTAATTGGCAACCAATCATTGGCTGAGCGATTAGCGAAGCTAGTTACTCCAGTGGGGTTGAAAAGTTTTGTCTGTCTGTCTGTCTGTCTGTCTGTCTGTCCGTCTGTCTGTCTGTGTGTGTGTGTGTCCGCACTACTCCTCCCAAACGGCTCGGCCGATTGAGACGAGATTTTGCAGGGTTGTTAAGTATATCCTTGGCTCGCCACACGCAAAAATTCAGCTTTTTATCTCATTCCATTCAGTCGTACCAACGAAAAAACACTAAAAAAAACGGCAGAAAAAGTGCAACTTTTTAGTGACTTTATATTTTAGAGACATTTTTACATGGTTTCTTATGTTTTTGAAGTTCCTGATGACGAAAATGAAATCAATTTCCACCCCTGACCAAACTTTTAACTGCGAATTGGCTACCTCGGCCCGAATTTACTAACATAATCAACTTCGACCCTTCATCTTGAAAAAAGGGGGTCGACCGACTAAAAATTTTTATTGCAGATTTCGATAGGTCTTGGCAAGACCTTTTCAAAGAGGGGTCGGAAGGGGGGTCTAGGAGCCCGACTTCATCAGTTGGCCGAATCAGGATCTTCAAAAAAGGGGATCGACCGACTAAAAAATTTTATTGCAGATTTCGATAGGTCTCGGCAAGACCTTTTCAAAGAGGGGTCGGAAGGGGGGTCTAGGAGCCCGACTTCATTAGTTGGCCGAATCAGGATCTTAAAAAAAGGGGATCGACCGACTAAAAAATTTTATTGCGGATTTCGACAGGTCTTGGCAAGACCTTTTCAAAGAGGGGTCGGAAGGGGGGTCTAGGAGCCCGACTTCATCAGTTTACCGAATCAGGATCTTGAAAAAAGGGGATCGACCGACTAAAAAATTTTATTGCAGATTTCACGTGAAGCATTACTCAATGCCTCAAAAATCCTTGAGACAGCTTGCCGAAGGCAAGCAGGGAAGCGCCGCAGGCCAAGGTAAGGGAGAGTGGGGCAGTGTGTAACAGGGGCAGTGTGTAACAAACCCCTATTAGTCGAAAATGGTGCGGGCAAACACCTATGTGAATGTGCGTTTTCTTTCCTCGAAAACACCCATTGGATTTGCAATCAAGAAATCGGAGGTCAGATAAGTCATTTGGCGAGCGGAGAAAGTTTTAAAACTCCACAGGGCGATTCAAGCCTGGTTGCAACATTTCAGCGTTAATTCTCTTCGGATAGTGCCGTCCAGTGACGAATGTACAATAACGCTATGATTTCCTATGAAAGTATGCTCATTTACGAATGTAAAGTTCAGGTCAACTTCATTTGCATTATCACGGTTTCCTTCTGAGGGGCATGAACGTAAGAACCTACCCTCGGGGCAGTGTGTAACTAAAATCTGCGGGGCAGTTCGTAACAATATAATAAACACCGATGAGCAAAATTTTGAACTGACATAAGTGGCTAATGAGGTGCCGCGGTGGATTGTACTTAACAAGACGAACAAAAAATGTTAAGTTCGTCTGCGGTTTAAGTCAATATAAACGGAGATATAGGGTGTTATAAGTATTTCGTGACCAGGTTAGGTTATGTTGGCCCTTCGAACTATCTTGACGCCCTATAGTCGTATTTCGTATGCTAGCATATTACATGCTTAGTGTTTTTTATTCGTCTTGATGAAACGAACTCATTAAAATGACCAAATCATCATTTCCACTCTTTTTATTAACCACTTTCTTTACTTGTTACACACTACCCCGGGTCGGGGCAGTGTGTAACAAATGCAGGGTTACGGATAATCGTCTCCACAGCCTACCAAAAGAAATGTGGCGTGCTAAAGACCATATATTTTTGAAAGTGAAAGTACAAAGTATTCATTTGCGTTGATTTGGGTCAAATATGATAAAAAATACGGCCCTGAGAAGCAAATTCCCAAATCTGTTACACACTGCCCCACTCTCCCTTAGGTGTAACGCCAGGCGTGGATTGTCGTAACTGGCGCAGCATCGCGAAGCCTGTTACGACAAGACACGGTCTGGCGTAAACCTACCTTGTACTAAATTCATCCATAATCAAAAACTTTGTTTCCTTTAACTCTTCTTGGAACTTGTGTGCAGCTGGTCCTTTAAGTGGTAAAAACTCTTTATTTTTCGTGTTGATTTGCAGTTTAGATTGGATTGTGCTGCCACCCACTGCTTTTGCACTGACACCAGTGGGAGTCACGACTGTGTATGCCTTGTGTCCAAAGGCTGCTGAAATTTTGTGCTTCATAGCTTGGACGACTAAGCTTTTCCCTGTACCTGAAATTGAAATGTTTAATTAAATTAATTGTCAATAAGAAAAATTTTATGGGATTTTTTTTGGGAACATGATGTTTATACCTGCTCTTCCTTGAACTATAACTGTTCGAGGGACATGAAAATTGGATGATAATGTCTTGTTTTTCACCGATTTTATTTGTAAATCCACCAATTTTAATACGCTGTCTTGTTCTTCAGTAAAAATTACATTTGGATATGGAATTTCTTCTTCTGAGATATTGTCATTTTGATCAAGTTTTTGGTGAGCTATGAAATTTTGTAACCCAATTATTCCTCCAAATTGATCATATTCATGTAGGGCACGGTTCCAATCAAAGATGACATCAATTTGGCGACGGCCTAGTTCCACTTCTTCACTATTTTGATTTGGGCCCATTTTTGAAATTCACATCCAATCTTCTGGTGAGTAATAATCGTCATAGTCATCTCCAGCTTCGTATTCATCCTCTTCTGCGGTTGTATCAGTGATGTCACATAATTCAAGTTTGTTTTGGTTGATTATGTTTATGTTGCTGTCATACACTGCTTTCCATGGTTCGGTAGTTGGTTCATTATCAGTACTGTTGTTCGCATCTTCTGTTAAAAATTGGTTTTCACTTCTCCATGGGACATACAATAAGACTTGCTGTTTGTAAAATTCTTCATTGTCATGGGAAGGGTTATCACTGTGCTTAAGCCTGGGATAAACTTGGATTATTGCTTGCTTTCTGTACCGTGATCCAGTTGTCATGTTGACGTTAGTTGCCATGCTCCAAAAACATTCATTCTCATGTACCTCATTTCTTTCCATATACCTTTGAAAGATTGATTTCACTTTTGTGTTTTTGCTTTCGGATACTTGCATCCATTTTTTGTATGAGTTGAAGTTGATAGTCACAAAATTTCTTCCATCAGTACTGACTAATTTAAGACCCATGAGAAGGTGACAGGTTTCTTGTGCAGAATAATCTCTCTCAGAACATGTTTGTATGTACAAACGTTGCAATAAACTTTTAACACTTTTGGAATCATCTGTTTTGTCCATTACAATCTTTAAAAGATTAGTCATTGTTTTTGATTCTTTTTCTGGTTTGGAAATATACTTAGCAAGATAACTGATAAGAGCTTGCTTTGACAGGACAGGTGATATATCAATGTTTGCTCGCCATGTTTGTATTATATAACCATTGTATTTGTTGAAACGTGGATCATTTCTGGCTGTTGAAAGTTCAATTTTACCAGTTTCTGGTGAGAGAACTATTACAGTCTCTTCTGTTGTCTGTTGGGGAAATTTGAAACGACATTCTGTCTTACCAGTTTTCTTGTTCTTTCGAAGACAATACCCTTCTGTACACCTTGTGTGTCTCTGGACTCTGTTTAATAATTGAGCAAGATCCTTTTTGCCATCAGTTAAATCAGAGACTTTTATTCTTGATGGATGAACAGGTCCTTTAGGTTCATTTAGATCCGGGTGCATTGTGGATATCAAATCATTAAAATAATCTGCTACAATCTTCTTCTCATCGTCTGTTGCATTCTTAAGATTTGTTACATCTGGAGCATTTTCAAGCCAGAGCACTCCATGGACATGTGGACTGCCTCTGTGAAAATAAACATGAGGTTATTGCAATTTATGTAATCTTTCAATTTCACTATGAGATAATGTGAAGCATAAATACCTGTGTTGGTACTCAATACGAAACCAGTGATCTTTGACATTAAATTTTTGTTTTAAAACCTGAAAAATGCACAAAAGTTATGAATAATCATTTGCTTCAAGAACACAGATTCCAATAAATATTTTGTTTAACTTACGTTTTTGACAAAGTATTCTGCTCTTTCAAAGAAAAAAGCATCAACTATCATTGGATTTTCTTCAATCAGTTTTCTTCTTTCTCGTTCAGATAACTTGTCTGGATCTTTGTCAGGGGCAAGAATTTTGAATAAATCTGGCCAATGAAAATCTGCAGCACTGAGTGTAAAAAACAGTGTTGGCATTCCAAACTGTTCTATCATTGCTAATAGTTCTTTTCCTCGAGCGTACCAGTAGCTTTTAGTTCCTCTCAATTTAGAAGAATGGAACATTATCTTCTTTAATATGTTGTGGTTTTTCTGAATTTCTTTTTTTAGGTCTGACACAGTCATATCCTTATATTCAGAATTAGCAGAAACATATACACTTCCATCTGTCAATGCCTGCCACCTCATCAAGGAGTTTAGAGCAAAATATCTGAACCGTGCATGTTTGGCAAAACGATCATCCTCGTAACGCATAAGATGTTTGAAGTAATTTGACGGAGTTACTTTCACTTCTCTAGGTCCTCTTAAATCTGCTAAACCATATGGAAATAGACATGGATAGGCTCTTGCAATATATCCAATAGTTGTTAATTCGTTAATAGGGTCCTTGCCTAGTTTTGGCCAATCTAAAACTGTTTCTAACTGTGCACTTTCTGAAGGAATACCAAGCATTGGGATAGTAGATTCAACAACTGTTGGGACATATTCATCATCAGATTCTTCATCATCTGTTTCATCATTGCTGGCATTGCTTTCTGACAATGAAGGTGGTGAGTCTTGTGTGGCAGGCTTTGTTTTTGGTGATTTTTCAGTCTCAATTCCATTTGTGTCATCTACACAAGTCACTACATCAAACAAGTTTCCATCTTCAGGTAATGTGTTTAAATTTTCTTCAGACATTTCAATATCGCTGTAAAATTCATTATTTTCTATAAGCCATTCCAAAGCTCTTTTCACTTTATTGGCTCTAACTTGAAAGTCCTTTGGTTTTAAACCATCTGAAGTTCTCACAGTTATGGTAGAGGTCAGATCGGAAATTTTGTGGGGTAGATGCTTTGCAAATTCTTTTGTGTCCTGTGGAAAATTAAACACATTGCCACTGTATCCAAATTGGTGTCCATTTAGTCTGAACACTGTGACAATTGGATGAACAAGTGCTATTAGTTGTTCTTCTAAGTAAGTCAAATCTTTCAACTCATCAGGAACTCTGCCAGGATCCATGTTGTTCTCAGCTGTGTAATTTACACAGATATTTTTACTATGCAAACACTTTTTTTAGATGATTTTGGTACAAAAAATTTTTCTTTGCACCTTGGGCATGAACGCCATTTTAAAGAGTGCATGTGGTCCTCAAACTTTCTTTGGAGATGGTCAGGAACATATTCATTATTCGCGTCCAAATTTGCCTGATCCGGAACATTTTCTCTAATCTGGTCCAAATTTTCACTGTCATCTGTCTGTGTGACTGGTTCTTGGGACACAGGAACATTTACATCAGATTGGTGCAAGACATTAGCAGATGAGTCTGAAAATGGTACAAAAAAGTGTCAAGTAAATTAACATATAACAGCATTTCAAACGCACAAGAATCTTTAAATAAATTGTAGTTACAAGCATAAACACTCGGAGAACACTTGAATTTTTCTGCTATTTCTGCATCAGGTATTGGCTGTCCCTGGAAAATCGATGGTACCGCACTGGGAAGGAGAGTTTTCCTGTGATAATTATAAAATTGACTTGTCTCAAAGTGGTTAGCACACAGATATATTTTCTTGTGGAACTGGTCCGCATATGTATTTAATAGTTGTTTATTTCCTGTATTCTGCACCCATTTTCCACATCTGAAAAGCGAAACAATGATACCTGTGACTAAATTGATTTAAAGAAAAGAATAAGAATGAAAACATATTTCCAAACTGAAAGTTTAGATTGCCTTTGAAAATTAGGGACATTTACAGATTTGTCTATAACACATGCTGGAAAAGAGAACAGTTGGACTGATGGAGATACGCAGTTTAAGTCTGAACATATTCTTTTCTTAGACTTATGCATTGAATGGGTAGAGGCATTCTGTAAATAACAGAAACAACACTTCAAAGGACAAAAGAAGAAACATAATTTTTCATTTATCAGTACAAGCAAAACATTTTTTATATGATAAACTGAAAATTAACTCAATGTTAGTCTAGAATCTTAAATTGTCGAAGATCTTTATTGATCCATTATCAAATTGAATTATTTCAAAGCAACCAAGCAGGGCAGGTTGAGATGGAGTTAAAGGTAAAAGCACCAAGTGCCCTATGCAAAAACATCCCCCTACCCTAACCGATACCACCGCATTAGATCCGCCTTTTTAAACCGCCAACACATTTGGCACACGGGTTAAGGAAAAAGGAGAAATATGAAACAGAAATGAAGGACCAGAGATTTAAGTTGTAATGGAATAAAAATTAATGACCTGTGCGTCTATTGGCGTTGCATTTGAGGCGGTTTCTTTGGCATTTGTTATGTCTATGTTCCTTTGAGGCGTTGGTCCTTCTCCAAGCTGGTGTGATAGTAAGTCACAGTTTAGGTTTCTTTCGAGTTCGTGTTCTGCTTCCGTTTGCTCCTGTGGAGGAAAAGTGCAATAAAAATTAGTGACCTGTGTGTCTATTGGCGTTGGGTTTGAGAGGGATTCTTTGGCATTTGTTACGTCAATGTTCCTTCCAGGCGTTAATCCATCTGCAGGCTGGTTTGATGGTAAGTCAAAGTTTAGGTTTGTTTCGGGTTCATATTGTTCTTCCATTTGCTCCTGTGGAAGAAAAATGCAATTAACTTTTGAAATAAAATAGAGGTGTAAATGTGGTCTATGAATGGTGCTCATCTGCACCATTATAGAATTGTTTGGCCAAAAAGTGAAACCATTTCATTATTTATAATCTTCATGATAATTTACCTGTGCTAATTGTGGAATGGTGATTTCTATGACTGCGGAATATTCATCATAAACATGCCCTGCTTTTGAGTGGATTTCGTTTGGTGTAGGTTCGGAGATGGTGTTTGGTAGAGGTTCAGAGGCAGCAGCGGCGGTGTTTTGAGTTGGAATGCACGGCACTGCTCGTTGCTTAAGGTTACGTGGACCTTTGTCATTTAAACTAAAGTGATCACTGCATACATAGTATTTCCTTTTATTAAAATTTTCAAGCAACTCTTCTTTACTTCCTCCATTCTGGTCAATAATCCAGTCTGCCCATTTCTCTTTCAGTTCCGAGCTTTTGGGCACTCTGAAATAGCAAAAATAACCAAGTAGAATAATTTATACCATCTCGAACCCATTCTGACAATTGTACTGACCCATGATAATGAAAGTCCTTGTCAACCCTCCTCCTTTTGTTCAGACAGTTGGCGATGCAACACTCTCTCCTTTCCAGTGTTCTTTCCATTATTAACTTCGCAACATTTTGCTAACTTCGGAATATTTTGTCACTACTCGCCCTACGTTGTTTACCATCGACCTAACCTCAAACCAGCCACAATGTTATCAATAGCAACACATTGCCAGAACGGTTCAGTTTATGATTTAAAAAGAAGTACAGTTTTACGAGATCACAAACAAGATAAACATTGGATTTAAAATTAATTATAACAACATACATTGTCATTATTTGAAGTGAAAGGTTAACTTGCTGGAAGAATGCATCTGTATTATTTGTGGATTAGAATTCAATTGAAACTCAGATTTCCTTAAGTTTCTTTAATTTTGTTATACCAATAGGAAAGGACAGTGAGTCAAAGAAAATAATCACAACATACAAAGATTATTATAAAACTTAAGGAAAGTCACAAAAGCAGTCTTTTAATTGTTGTATAGGAAGATCACCTGAGATTAATAGTATCAAAGCACATTTAATTTTGTGGTTCGGGCAAGGCTTGTTCCCACAGGTGTACATACATAGGTGCTGTAACGATAAGGTAATTAGTTTTAAGAACATAGAAATAAAAGCAATATAGATATAAGAACTTACTGTTTGGCACAATTTTTGCTATATGTATATTATTGATTGTTCCATAGTATAGCAAATATGGATTGCGGTTGAGGGTAATGTGCGACTGGATGAGCATTGTTTCTTCTGGAGATAATCTCTGCGTATAAGACTTCGGCAAGTGACACCACAGTAATAGATCACTGCTGGTTATTATTGTGGCTTTCAAAATAATTCCAGTGCTAGACTCTCTTGTTTCAAGATTTAGGATCTTGTAAAGCACTCGTGGATGCAACTGAGACATTCGCACATAGGTTGCATGTACCTACAAATAAGATATAAAGAAAATAATGTCAGGGAAGCATCATTTGGAGTAAAATGTAAATGTGATGAATTATATGAAAACTGCAGAAAACTTAAGATAGGAAAGTCAAACTGGTGAATTACGTTGAACACAATGAGATAGAAATGAAGAGTTTTGACTACTTGAGCAGCACTAAGAGGATTATACATCAGTTTTCATTTTAGACCTAAGCAGTCTCAAGGTGGATGTTTGTAGCATCACTCAGATGCAGAAGGACACAGGGCTGAAAACAAGTGTTTATTGACTTACAGCCATGGTGAATTGGTGACAGGACTCTTTATATTGTCTTTGAATTGGTGAAACTTTCTTTGACGAAATCGCAAGAGACGAGGTTCAGAACGAATGGAGTGATGTGGTGTGGGGAGGGCAGTGGGGAGGGGAGGAGGTGGTGCTGGTGGCGCAGTGGCGGCGGCAATTGGAAATAGTGCTCATGAAAAATTGAATGTAACGTGTTTCGCACCTCAAATGTCAAAAACAGAGAGCCTACCAACACTTTGCAATTAAACAGGTGTCATTTCACACAACGTAAAGAATTCGTGTTCAAGGAGCAATCACACATTTTTGTCTCAAAGCAGATCTTATATGATATTATTTCGTTCCTTAAATTTCTGAGACTCTGCGAAAAGTTAAATAAAAACCGTAGACAGTTTTCGCTTTAATTCCAGTATGTTGGCCCTACCCTCGGGTTGAGAATTTTCACCACGAGACGGGTCACGGCTCAGCGCTGGATTGCAGTGGCATCGCCACTTTAAAAATAGAGTTAAAGTTATAAGTTAAAGAGGGCTCAGCCAAATAGTGGCACTAACCTAAAAGAGCGAACACTCACCATCTGAAACGTTGAGCGGTTTGGACAGACTCATTGGATCAATTCTGAACTCGACCAATACGTAACGTACCTGCGCAGCAAACCTGATTTAAAATCCAACAACAGACCAACTCCACAATAAAATAAATCCCAAGCTTACGAAAAGATTGATCTCGAACGGTGGCCTAACGGTGTACGAGTGAAATGGCTAATGGCTGCGTATTACCTAGCGGAAACAAGAGAGAGAGAGAGAGAGAGAGAGAGAGAGAGAGAGAGAGAGAGAGAGAGAGACCGAGGGCCACGGCGGCAGTGTTACCACTCCAACGCACTCAGAGTTACCAGATCGAGGGAGAATGCCAATTTCTGAGATAAAGATTGCAAATGGAAAATGTTTAGATGAAAATTTTTTCAATTAGCCAGGTTTTGTTGAAAACATCAGCGTGAAAAGGGTGAAATAGGAAAAATAGGTGGCAGGAGGGAAATTTGATTGAGGAAAAAAAAACAAAAATCCCTGGCCTAACACAAGTTAAAAAAACACAAGTTAATTAGCGATGAGTTGTTGACTACATTATGGTGTGCCCTTAACCTGAGAAGAAAGAAGAAGTTCAAACAAAGTGCTTTTGTTCATTTATGTATATGCTTTTGGGTTAGTGGTTAGTCCTGGGGGGATAGAAACGTTGTTAAGGTTTAGAAGTAGTAAAAAATCTAGTGCTGGACTTAGCTGCTGTTCCAAGGACTCTCTGTAAAAGAAAAAAAAATATTTTGAATCCTTTGCAAAAGGGGCTACTACATTGAGCTCATCCCTCATCACATTTTCACTCACTGACTTGAGACGAGTAATTTGTTTCATGGTATGAGGTCATGAGTGTTGAGGAAATCAAGAGTGTTCCTCCGAAAAAAGGTACGAGGTTGAATCATTTTCTTGTTCCTTTGTGAGAGCCTTACCAAGGAATAAAAAGAGCTGTCTGAAATCTGTTTAGTATAAGGAGCACAGCAAGATTCACACAAGCAAAGACACATAACTATATTTCTTTAAGTTAAACTAGTGTGGCACAGAGCTGTTTCCCGACTACAAATTTGGCTTTTCGAAAGGATCGCTGCCGTAACAGCTAAGTGCCATACTGTTTGTTTAACTTACAGGAATGTAGTTATGTTTCTTTGTTCTTTGCTTCTAAGGTAAACAGTAGATGTATATACGTTGCCTAAAGAGAGATGTAGACATAGTAGATCTTTGCACGACCATCTATAATAGTCTGCTTGTCAGCACCATGTAGATGAAGACAAAGTAGATCGGTAGTAAACTATCCATTTCAGTCTATCAATTTATCTTCGGATAGATGCAGACTTGGTAGGCACGTCATAGACTGTCAACAGACATCCATGGATATACATCGACATAGTGGATGTTAACAAGACTATCTATAGACATCCATGGATATACTTCGACATAGTGGATGTTAACGAGACTATCTAGTTGTATCTACAGATAAACTGAAGTTAGATGTAGATAAAGTAGATGTTAACGAGACTATCTACTTGTATCTACAGGTAAACTAAAGTTAGATGTAGATAAAGTAGATCTGCAATAGATTGGCTATAATTGGTCTATATGGGTCTATAGATGTCAAAGACGCCCAACAGATGGTAAATAGATGATCTATTCGTATCTATAGACGTCTATAGATGGTGTGGACATCGTGTAGATTATCTATTAAGGTCTATAGACGTCTATCTCCCGTGTGGGGTATGCCATCAGGACCGATCGCCTTTGATTTGATAGATAATATTTCTTTATGTATGTCCTCTGGGTAGGCATATTTAAAATGGAAGCACTCATGTTCAACAGGTATGGTGCATTATCATACTTGTTAATGGTCTCATTTACCACATTGGTTTCAGAAATATTACCTACATTTAGGTAATGAGAGTTTAATTGGTCAGCATTCACTGGGTAGCTATCTGTTGGTGAGGTGGAAAACTTATTGCTGCCAATACCTAAGGATTTTACATTAGACCACATCTTACAAGAGTTACCAATATCTTGAAAGAGGGAATGGTAGTATCGGACTTTGGCATTCCTAATCAATTGATTTACCCTATTTCTCAGTCTTATATACTCACATTTGTGGGTATCCTCTTTTGATTTCAAATACTTTTTCCTCATCCTATTTCTTTCAGACAATAGCTGCTTAATTTCACCCGTAAACCAGGGAGAGTCACGGTCCTTCAAATCCATAGATTTGAGGGGTGCATGCTTGTTAATAAATACGAGCAATTTTTCATTAAAGATATCCACTTTCTTATCAATATTATTGCAATTATACACATCATCCCAGCTGAGTTCGTCAACATCTGATTCAAAGTCTGCCTGGCTAAAGTTTTTCACACTTCTGTACATAATAGCATGTTTGATTTTTTTTTGGGAGTTTTAATATTATATTCAGCAAACAATAAATCATGGTTTGAAAAACCAGAGGCTAATGTTTGACCAAAATCTAGCAGAAGGTCCTGACAATTCGAGGCAATAATATCTTGATTGGAATCACAACTTCCAACATGATAGGTTGGACCAAAAGGAGTACAATCAAGATTGCAAAGATATAGAAATTCATTGATCATATCAGTTTCAGCAGAGTTACTTCCAAATCTGGCATTGACATCACCACAAAGTACAGTATACTTATAATTCATTATGTTAGAAAATATTGCATCCATGACAAGATCCAAATGGCCTACATGAGGTGGCCTGTAAACACAGGACACCAGTATCTTATCGAGCTTAATCTGTACTTCGAGCAAAATAAATTCCGGTCTGTCAGGTTCATCCAACGAAGCAGTAATAACTTTGGCAGTAAGCCAGTTTCCAACGTAAATTGCAACACCACCTCCACCTTTGTGTGCTCTATTCACATTAAATACATTATAGTTTTCTAGATTCATGTGACTGTTCTCTTTAAAGAAGGTCTCACTAACACAGATAATATCAATTCCACTGTTCCTGAACAACGCAGAAAATTCAAGGTAGTGGTCACTATTATGCAGAGATTGTGCATTAATATGGATAACTTTAAGTCCATTTGAAAAATTTTTGGCAATGTTTTTAACATAAGCACTCAAATCATTAGTTTCACTCATCATAAACAGCCGGCTTGTTCACTTATAAATGTAGCAAGGAAGAGAGAGTAGCAATATTAATTAGGTTTGTAATAAAAAATATAGAATAGAAATAAATAATAGTACAGTACCCGTTTTAGGTTAGCAAGGAAAAAGTAACAAAGATTTAATTGCAACTGGCAGATCAAGGTCGCCATCTTATTTGCAGTGGCATTACCGATAGCAAAATAATTGCGGCAGCCACTCATTAACAGTCGTAGAGGTACAGCAACAAAAGTACAGAAACAATGAACAAAACAACAAAAGAAAGAAAAATAAAATAAAAGGAAAAATACAATATAAGGTAACAAAAACAAATGGAAACAAAATCAATCACTATTGACAATACTCAGTACATCACCATTGAGACTAGGAGGGTGGATGTTCTGCAAGGACCTTATCAAGGTCAGCAGAGGTTTTCACTCGATGAAGGAGACCATGTCGAATAATAATTACTCCATCACTAGACCACACACACTTCACGGTGTAGTTCTCTATGGCCTTCCTCATTATTGACAGTCTGAGTTGAGTGAAGTCTTCTCGGATCATGATCCTGGTTCCCTTCAGTTTACGCTTGGCATAGAAAAAGGCACTTCTTGCTCCATATGAGTTGCACTGTTAAATTTTTTTTCTGAATTTTCAGACTAATTTGAGTGAAGTACATTTACATAAACTCGTTATTAATTTTCAGACTCGTCTTGGTCTGAAAATGAAGTCTTAAAATTCAGACATGGCCAAGTCCTAAAATTCACACTGCCTTCTAGCTATAATTCATACTTTTTGTCCAAAATTTAAGAACATGTATTGTGAACTCGTACTGCTGCAATCGTGCGGAAAGGGCAGCCTGTTTTAGAGGGGTCTAGACGCTTGTTAGGGCGGGCCTACTAGATAGGGTTGAATTTTCCTCCTGTTAAAGGTAGAGTGAGAGTAACTAGCGTGTCGTTATTCGACGCACGACGGACCCCATCGTTTCTCAAAAAGTCTTGAAAGAGTTGGATCTCACTCAATGAGGCTGAAGCACTCGACTAGGTTGTGCGAGGGCGAGTCCATGCCAAGGATCCCTGAGTTGAACCTCTAGTATACGGAGGATCATGCGGGCACCAGGGTTGTTAAAGTTAATTCTTTTCGTTATCAAGTTAGCGATAAGTTAATTTCTGACCCTCGTTATCGTTAACTTGATAACGATAACGGCCGTGAAAGTCTTATCAAGTTAACGATAAGTTTAACTTATCGGATTCGATAAGTTAACGTAGTTGAAAGGATCCATTAAAAGACCGGAAAAAAATGACAATTTCGTAATTAACGCTTTATTTCAAGGACTAGACGAGCGCTCCGAGTGGTGAGTGGGGGTGGGCGGCTGGGCGGCGCGGGATTCAAAAAATGTCGAACGTATTTATGAATTATGAGCGTTTTTATCTTCTGTCACTAAAAAAAAGTTAACTTATCGATCGATAAGTTGAATTGGGCTGTGTTAACGATAACTTGATAACGATAACGTTTCAGGGAAAGTTATCAAGTTAACGTTAACGATAAAATTAACTTATCGTTATCCGATTATCGCCGATTATTTCGAAATTAACTTTAACAACCCTGGCGGGCACCCAACATAATGGCCGAACGCAGACGCCAGCGAGAGGCAACATGGAAATGCGGTTTTATCGACTTCAGCGTAATATTTTGTTAAGAGCTTATTGCTAATGGCTAGAGCTGATAATTACTAAGGCAACAGATGATGCTGTTTGCAAAAATTATTTACTTTAATAACATTAATCGGAATTACTAAGTGGTGATCTGACGCAGCGCTCAAGGCGCCACCTAGCGGCAGGTCTCTGAAACGTAACCGCAGGTGGCTGCAAGTAAGTGGACCAAACCATGTGAGAAGTAGATTGTCCACAGTTTGTATTCAACAAGCTCCCTCAAAAAAAAAAAAAAAAAAACGTTCCCACCCATTTTTCCCAAAACGTTATTCCCAAAAGATAGCTTCCCAAAATGCATTTTCCCAAAGTAATCCTTCCTAAAATTACATTTCCCAATCCGTCGTTCGCAATTTTATATTTTCCCAAGGTTGTTCCCAAAAATTTTCCCAAACTTAACGCAGTCTATTAGTCTAGAAGGAACTAGCGGACTCCGATAGCCTTATGAACAAAATCCGGATCGGTAGGAGGGTAAAGATCCTCCGGAAGAACACTGAGAATGGATGAGTCTGGATCAGTACCAAAGTTTTGGGTGAAGTGTAGTTAATAATTGCCCAAATCTGGGTAAAGATAAAGATAACATTTTCAACCATATTTTGCTTATCACCCAAATTTCGGCGCTAAAATAATCCTCACCAAAATTAGGACGAGACGGAACCTCACGGAAAAATTTAGTCCTGGTATTCTTAGTAATAAAGTAGCGAGATATGCTGCATCGGTGCACAACAGCATTCTGCAGTACGAGGAATAAAAGGCTGACGTGCATGTTGCTCAGTGCCGGCGCACTTTAAGCCGCCACTTTCCACTTGAAATTGGACCGATCACGCAGTTGTTAAAAAAAAATAAAATGGGAAAATACATTTTTGGGCAAATTTATAGTTTGGGAAAAAACTCTTTGGGAAATTCTTATTGGGAATAGAAGTTTAGGTAACATTCTCCATTGGGAAAATGAGTTTGGGAAAAATGACCGGTAACCAAAAAAAAACATTTGCCAATATCAAAATGTTTTTATGTGCGACGTTCGATTTTGTATATCTTGTTGTGTATTGGCCA
This sequence comes from Stenchaetothrips biformis, assembly GCA_030522485.1. Taxonomy (NCBI): domain Eukaryota; kingdom Metazoa; phylum Arthropoda; class Insecta; order Thysanoptera; family Thripidae; genus Stenchaetothrips; species Stenchaetothrips biformis. Next base: position 14,578,751 of record CM060097.1, read on the forward strand.
GCCTAATCTGAGTTTTAAGACTTCCCTCATTATGAATTTTCAGACTGGGTACAAATATTCAGACTAAGCTCGTTTTCAGACTGCCCTGTCTGACATTTAAGACAAAAGTTTTGAAATTTCATAAAAAGATCTTAAGGGAGCGTTCATTAATTACGTAAGGGTCTTGGGGGGTGGGGGGGTCGAACAATCGTTACGGTGGCCTTACGTGGGGGGGTCTAGAGCAACTCTTGGGTAAGGTTTCCGAAACGCGCTTAAATCGGTATTTCCCGCGCCGCTTTGTGCATTTTTGTCGTCGCTACGCCTGCCTGCGACGCGCTCAACCGAGCGGCCGCTGGCTGGACGGCTCGGCGCGGCTCGATTGTGGACGCGCCGCCGGTGACAGCGTGGCTCGGCGTTGCACTTGATTTATTTCAGCCTCCTATACCGCTTTTCTATCTTCTGTGATGCACAAAGCGTATCAGAAACGGTGAAAACGCGTTTCGGCGGTTAAAGGGGTACTTTCAGCGAAAATCTTACGTAAAGGGGGTGGGGGGAGGTCTCAAAAACTTACGAAGCTTTACATGGGGGTACTGGGGGGTCAAAACCCCCCCCAAATCGCCCTTACGTAATTAATGAACGCTCCATAATTGGTGTTTCATAACGTCAAGTCTGAAAAAAGTTGTCTGAATTTTCAGATTTGTTTTAACAGTGTGAACTTCACAATTATGGGACGGTGTTTGCCCTCCACAGACCTCCCAAGACGATGGCACCGGTCAATGTCAGTCTTGCTGATGCGAACATCAAGTTGCTTTGCAACATCAATAACCAAATCACTTACTTCTTCGTAGGGAGGTTTTGAAGGCGGTGGGCAGTCCAACCTCCAAACTCGGCCGGCACTCACAATTTTGAGTTGACTCAGATAACGATTATTCGGTGCAGATGGGCAACACCACCATGTACACAGAGTCAGGGCAGCCTGCCGATTCAGCAGAACCACACCAGCCACTCAAGTTTCAGGAAAATTGAAAAATACTGGCGACCTTGCGACAACGACACTCTCACTCCGCCATGTTGAGAGAGAGACAGAGAGAGAGAGAGAGAGAGAGAGAGAGAGAGAGAGAGAGACTGTGTGCGTGTGTGAAACATTCCAGTTTTTTTTTTACCTGCATGCGGTGGTACGACGCATTGTCCATGATCAAAAGCGACGGCTCATTTAAGTTGGGTACGATGTCCTCTTTGAAATGCCTCAGGAACTTGCCAGCGTTCATGGATTTGTGGTATTCCTCCTAAATTACCAGTAAGAATCAAAGTTACGCAAGTCAGTAAACCAAGGCATTTTACGGTTTAACTTAGTTTGAACATCCTACACACTAAATCCTTATGTACTCTTTTGTACATAGTTATGCACGATTTTGCACATGCGTTGTTATGCATAATATTATACGTTGTTATGCATAATATTATGCAGAAGCTTACGCATGTGCAAAATCGTTCTTAACTATGTATAAAAAAGTGCATAAGGATTTAGTGTGTATACCTGGCTGTCCTTGTGAGGCGACAGGACATGTAGGGCTCCTTCGACCCACCCCTTCCGGCCGCCGACGTGGCTTATTATGGAGCGGTCACCGAGGCTTGTGGTCCGCCTGCTGTACGACCGGGCATCTTTGTTGATCCAGCCTCGGACCCTTTGCCCGGTGCAGGGTTGTTAAATTTAATTTCGAAATTATCGGCGATAATCGGATAACGATAAGTTAATTTTATCGTTAACGTTAACTTGATAACTTTCCCTGAAACGTTATCGTTATCAAGTTATCGTTAACACAGCCCAATTCAACTTATCGATCGATAAGTTAACTTTTTTTTAGTGACAGTAGATTAAAACGCTCATAATGCATAAATACGTTCGACATTTTTTGAATCCCGCGCCGCCCAGCCGCCCACCCCCACCACCACTCACCACTCGGAGCGCTCGTCTAGTCCTTGAAATAAAGCGTTAATTACGAAATTGTCATTTTTTTCCGGTCTTTTAATGGATCCTTTCAACTACGTTAACTTATCGAATCCGATAAGTTAAACTTATCGTTTACTTGTTAAGACTTTCACGGCCGTTATCGTTATCAAGTTAACGATAACGAGGGTCAGAAATTAACTTATCGCTAACTTGATAACGAAAAGAATTAACTTTAACAACCCTGGCCCGGTGCCGCCCATAAATACCCAGGTCTCGTCCTGGTACTTCTCATCCAGACGGTTGTCGGACGTGTAATTGGCATGGAACCGCATTACATATTGAAGCCTTAGTAGTTGGATGCGGGGCTGCTCCCGCATATAATAGGTTCCATTGTCCAAGACATAGTTAAAACCTAATTTATAGAGAAGCCGGCGCAAGGATTCTGTCCCGCCTCTGAACAGCATGTCCCCCGTGCCCTTGTGCTTGGTATTCCGGTTAAAAAAAAATTCAAGAAAAACTGTGAATATTAGGGTAATATCTGCTGCACTGCGTAACCTTGTGGTTTCCGGGACACCGCCCCTCCCCCCCCCCCCACCTCCAAAAAAAAAAGAAAAAAAGAAGAGCCCTTAGTTAGGCGTGATGGGTGCAAGCCACCTGTATGTAGACCAAAAGTGCGACCTGACGACTCCCCCTAAGACGAAAATGTGGGCACGCGCTCCCCTATCCCTTTCCCATTGCGGCAAGGCATCCCCGCTTACCTCAAGACCTCCTTCAAAAGTTTCAGGGTCATGTGTCCCTCTGTAAAAGCGAAATCATGATTTAGAGACCCAGTTGTAAATATCAGAATTAATTTGCATCGGAAACACAACAAACTTACTAGATCTTTTGAAGTCATATATAATTTCCACAATTTGATTTTTGGCGGCGTCGTCCGGTTCGGTGACCGTGCATTTCCTTGCACGTGTCTTCCCTGGAGTTTCGAATTTCACCTTCTGGTGCGCCCTTCTGACGTACTTGTGCAGCGACGCCTGTGAAATCCTCAACGCCTCTGCCGTACGTAAACTGTAACAAATCAGAGCAAACATTACAAACAATACAAAGTGGGAGAGAAAAGGGGGGCGTTACAGCCACACCACACATACGGTGGCGCGCACCGGGCCACGCCATGAGCACGCGCTCCTGCACCATCCGAAAAATATGGCACTCTAACGTCAAAAAAATAAACAAAGGTTATAATTGAGGTTATTGGAGCGAACCCAAGCTATCTCTGCGATGATGCGGCCGTACGGGCCGTGAGTGCGCTCCGCGGCGGGGTCGTTCGGCTGCACTGTCGGGGTGCCGACGAGGCGTCGCTGCTGGGCGGTTCAGGGGGCGGAGGGGGAGCCGGGCGGGGGTGTACCAGGTGCCTTGGACTGAGAATTGTTGTCCGCAACAGGGAATGCACCGGTTTGCAGCGCGAGCGAGCGGCGGCGCGGTTCGCGCGTGGCGGTTTCACGTTGCTCTCGGGGCGTGGTGTCGACAGCGGTGTTCGAGACCACGGTGGCCGCGGAGGCCAGTGCCGGGGCCAGGTGCCCGCAGCCTGCCGCTCCGCACCCGGGCACGCTGCCCACTCCTCCACGCTGCCTGGCCTGTGGATAAGGCGTGAAGGGGCGGCCAGTGGGCTCTCAGGGTGGCGACGGCGTGGGTCGTTTGGCCAGGGCGGCGCGTCTGCGCTGGAGGGCGGGGTGGGTCATGCCGTGCACTGGGAGGCGCGTCGGCGCGGCAGATGGGCGGGCAGGCTGCGCTGGCATCAGCCGGGTCCTGTTGTTACGGGGGCCTATTCAAATGACCCGGCGCCGAGTCGTCTCGTGTCAATCACGGCCATCTATAGCGCGGCTGTTTCGGTGGTGAAATATTGGGGTCCGGTAATCGAGTGAGTGACAAGACAATTTAGATCGAACACTACTATATTTTACTGATACTAATCCCGTGGGTGACACACACCTTAGCTTTATCGTTAGTTCCGGGCGACTGCCCTGAGTCTATGCCCCGCGGCGGGCTCCCGGGCTCCTCCGCGGATTCGCGAAGGGCCCGCCGCCGGGCGCTACCGCCGCGACTGCTACTGCCTCATCGCCGCGCCGAGTCGCCGCGCTATAGATGGCCGTGATTGACACGAGACGACTCGGCGCCGGGTCATTTGAATAGGCCCCCGTAACAGCCGCGGAGTACGAAAATAGTGGCGCCCACGCCATAAAGCTGGAGCTACGTAAAGCTACATAAAGCTACATAAAGCTAAAGACAATACCTAACTTAATCTGTCTCTTCTCTCTGGCTAACCACCGGGCATGGACGCTGGCTCCCGTGTGACTTATCGTAGAAAAGAGCACGTTGGTATAAGGGGTCGTTACTTCTTCCCTTAGCAATAATGGTGATGATGCCAGGCACTGCCAATGGCACCGATGGTAACCACAGTGTGCTGTGGGAGGCGTTGCACCCGCCCACAGCACGCACGACTTTTGGTGTACTTAGAAGTCATGCGCCTGGACTTAAAACCAACGCCCAAAATTTGAAAATTTCGATAGGAAATTTTTCTTAACGAACGGCGTGGTAATTTCCTCAATCCCCTCGGCTGAGATAGGGTGCGCCATACGCCTTCCCAGTTCTGTCCGGCCGCCTCCCGAAGGACTTGGCTTGGGCAGCCGTGGCCACGCCAACGACTGTGCCTCCTCGTTACACGACTCAGCAAATTGAGAGAAAATTAGAATTTGGTGATCCAGTAAAACTCGACGGAAATCTGAAGATCCTTTAGTTCCGTCGCCTTGGTGGGCTTCCGCGCACAGATGAAACATCGTTGAAGAAGTCACACAGGAGTAAGGCTCCAAAGCACACGGTGTTAGCCAGAACCCTACTCTAAGTACAAGAAGAAAAAAAAAACAAATCTAATCTAGAAAACCTGGAATTTAATATCTTTTAGCATATCTAGATTTAAACGTGTCTAGTTCAATTGCTTCCGGGTCATCGTCTAATTCTACACGGGCTTTCTTATTTTTCCTTGTCTTGACTGAATGCGACAGAGACGGTTTCGGGATCCTCAAACAATTACTACAAACAGATTTTTGCAGAAATGCCATCCAAATAAAAAGTACAACCTGAAGCGTAAATAACACACCACACAATACGTACACGTTGATTTGGTAGTTCGGTAATAATGCATGTACTTTTTCCTGATTCTTCTGTGGCAGATTCATCACTACGAAATCTGGCAATGTAAACGACAAATTTTTCGATACTACATTAGCCACTGTTAAAGCCGGATGGACAAATTTCTCGGGCTCCTCGCTCCACGGCCTATTTGTTTTCGACCAAAGAGACGGCAGAATTACCGTTCTATTAAATGCAGTATTTAGCCTAGGATCACAAGGGAATTGCGTTTCGATCAAAACAATGTTATTATGACGTAAAATACAATCACAGGGAATATTTATCTTACTGGCGCCCACTGGCACTGCTGGCAGAACTACGCTAGATCGGGGACAGTCGACTGTCAGAGAATGTTTCGGATGGACAATAACATAATCATTTAATCCTAAATTATGGGTTTCCGGTCCGGAGTATGGCGTGCAACTGAATTGACAAGCTTTTCTCATTAATTCTAAATTTTTATTTTTCATAGCATAAATAGCACTTACGCACTCACCAAGGCCTGTATTATACGAAGTTTCCCTTGGTACTGGACATATTTGATTTTCTACACAGTCCTTCCGCTGCTCACGAGAAAGGATACGTACATTAGTAGAATTTGTCAAAATCATAGTTGGCTGTGAGAGAATTTTACAAACGTAGTTTTTGTAGGCAAAGGGAGTAGGCACAATATCGATTACTTTCCAGTTATCCCCCTTACTTCGGACCGGGAATTTTACAACAATTTCCAACAACTTATCATTAAAGATACAATTTACAATTTTCAATTTATAGAGCGCAGAAATGCTGTTGATTGCGATCTCTGCCTTGGGGCCTAATTTGTTATTTAGGATATCCAGCTCTTTTAATAACATTTCCGGTGGTATAACACTGAGAGGGATTTGATTTTGCGTACAGGAGCTATAGATTTGGTCGAGATGTTCCGTCATGAGCAATTTAGTGATCATTTCAGTGGTACTGGATATAGATCTAAGTATTACATGTGCGAACCAGTCAACCATCCATTGCTTTGAATTTAGGATCTTTGTTAGAGTATTATCAATAGTAAGGAATCGGTCATGTACCGTACCAATGAATTTGGTCCATTCAACATTATTATGTTTAGTGACGTTAACCACCTCATCAAAGGCCTCAAAAACACTATCCAATTGGGATTGTATCAGGTTATCATTCTCCAGTGCCACCGTAAGATCACTTTGAGTTGCTACCGAGCAGCACCAGCCAAGAAGGTCTCCAATAAAAGCAAGTGGGTTCGTTGTCCTTTTCCTTCTCAGCAGGTGCGCCTTGTATGATACTGAATCGTAATGAGAATCTAGATGCCTGTTTGTTTCCCTCATCAGCTGACAAGTGTCCTTTATTGAGGCATTCAGACCCTCAGTTCCTTTCATCAGCAATTTTTCGAGTCCATTGATTTCAGTATCGGAGTCCAAAGCATGCGGGTTTATCTCGATTTGGTACCAGGCCACTATACTCGAGGTTTGGACTGGCGTCCGCACCTCACGAAATACCGTTCCTGGTTCAAATTTCACTAGGCCAAAAGCAGAGTTGGCCAACACCGCTATCCATATCAAAATTTGCCACAGTTTCATTTCCGCAGCAAAAGCAGTCAAGCTGCAATGGGAAAGAATATTTACCAATCAGAACAATTATAAATAACCATTACGAGATACTGGATTAGTAATTTAAGTAGTAATTTAGTTAAACTCGCACAGATGCGTAAACATATAATAATTTATGACCGCGTTTACAAGGTATCAGTTTTAATTATAGGATCAAAAATTTTGCAGTCGCCTGGATCACAAATGATACATCTAAATTGTCACCGGTGTATTTTGGAAGATATCTAATAAAAGCTGAATGACTATATTCAGCGGAATCGCGTCCATTCCCGCCGCGATCTCTGGCACAGCAATCTCTACGATGCCGTTGTAGAACATGAAATCTCTCAGCGCTAGTAATGAATCTGTTAGATCTTTTACTGTTGGTTTATGGAAGCAGCGAAACTTTGTTATCAAATTTACAATAAATCTGGTGTCTCTCCAAACAGCCACGACACCACCAACTATTCTTGTCGTACTTAGAATTTCATTCCTTAGTTGAAACATTGTGAAATTGTGAAATTTTGTGCCTATTCGGATTAACTTCAGCAACCCTCGTCCCACCGTACCACGTGGGGACGGCGTGTGGATCTGCCAGCGGCACGACCGACAAAGGCTCCAGGTTAGTGCACCGACTTTTCGCGATGCAATGAAAAACGAGTACCTTGATAAAATTGAACACCTCTTGGGTTCGGACGGTGAAGGACCAGTTTTTACAATTGAGAATAATCATAACTGGCTACCAGCAGACTCACGTTCACTCGCAGACTTGGTTTTAACTTACATTAACGAATTTCCTGTAGCATTTAGGCCAGACACGAACAGACCACAAACACGCACGGCAGAATTCCCAGAGTTTCTACTTGCACAGGAAATTAGAGCAGAGGCACTCCCGGGGCTGCGAGTACTATCTACAGAGGGGGAGTTCAAGGCATACGACCTAAAGCAGTGTACACTATCTATTGTAAAATTGAAAGTTGCGCTTGGTAATCACGCAAAGAATCCATTGAACACACAGGAAAAATTAACACAATTTTTATTCCAAATCTTAGAGACTTTTAGTAAGGGTACAAACCAATACGTCATAGACCTTAAAGCACGTAGGAAAGAAAAGGCACGCCTAGAAGCAGAGGCAGCGCGTAGGGCGGAAGAGGCAGCACGTAAGGCGGCAGAGCAAGCTGCACGTAGAGCGAAAGAAATGGCAAGGAATTTGCCAGCGTCGTTGCAGCCCACGGTGCGGCAATTTGATCAGGACAACCCAATCCAATGGTTTGACCATGTAGCCACAGTGTATAGGAGACACGGGATTGAGGGCCTAGACGTTTTGGATTACATTGAACAGTACCTCCCCGCGTACCTGCAACAAGTTCATGAAACACTTAGAGGCGCTGCATCATGGGACGCATACAAAAGGGACATTGGGCAGTATCTGTTAGTCCAGAACACAGGGGCATCCATTAGAGCAAGAATGCTAAGTCTGAAGAAGAAGCCACTAGAGTCGACTTTGGAATTTGTACTAAGGGCCCAAGCAATGGCAGCTAATGTCGCCACAATTACAGAGGAGGAAAAGGTAAAAATTTTGCTAGAAATAATGCCACAAGAGGATGCAGAATTAGTCGTTAATGCGGGGTGCACAAATGTAGCAGCACTAGTTACAAGACTTCGAGACGCCCTTGAAAATAGAGCAATTGTAAGGAAGGGACACAGTAGCGCACAAGATGCCATTGAGGCCAGGCTCAATAAATTCGAGGAATTGCTAGAAAAGAAATTAAACCCCAAACCGGACGACCAAAACAAAGATTCTAAGATTCTGGCTCTTTTGGAGGCCTGGGGGAAACCCAAGGAAAAGTCCTTGGATGAGAAAATATTGGAAAAAATGGAAAGTTTGTCCGCGGCACAGCGAAACACGGAGGGTGAAATGATTGGGGCTGTGACGTCGAGTCGGCAGAGGCCGCGGCTACGGGTACAGAGGGGGTACAGAGGGGATATTCTAGAGGAGGCGGTTGGCAGAACCGCGGTGGCTATGGATATGGCCACGGAGATAATTGGGGGCAGCAGTCGCCGTACAGTAACTTGCAGGTAGCGGCTTGGGGCGGCCCCAGTCAGGGCCAAGGCTCATGGGGCGGCCAAGCCCGAAGCCAAGGGTCGTGGGGTGGCCGAGGGCCAAGCCAAGGGTCGTGGGGCGCCCGAGGACAGGGCCGCGGGGCCTGGGGCGGCCGCGGTGGACAGGGTGGACAAAGCAGGGGTGCATGCTTCGCGTGCAACGGCTTCGACCACTTTGTAGCACAGTGCCCAAAACTTAAGAATTTTTAGTAGGAGTGAAGCAGCATTCTAATTTTAAAAGTACAATTAATCAACAAGGGTTAGAATTAGTTAAAGTGCCGCCAGACGGCTCATGCTTTTATCATGCTTTGTCCTATGGACTCTATGGTCATTTTAAGGGAAGTCGTAAGGTAAGAGAATTAATTGCTAGGTACGTCGCGTTTAATTGGGAGCATTATAGGGACTATACATTAACAGAAAATAGGGTTAAATACTGTAATGAGCATGCAAAAGAGGGGGTGTTTGCCACAAGCGTGCAGGTGCAGGCGGCAGCTGATTTATTTGAGATGAGACTAGAGGTGCACCTAGAGGGCGGCGTGCAAGTGTATGAGTGCTCAACAGTAAAACCTACAGGTACATTGTACATGTCGTTCTCTGGCCCGCTGGATGGAGGCCATTTTGACGCACTCGTTCCGTCCCACGTGGCGGGGGCCGCGGCCGCGAGGCCACGTGGAGTGGAAGCGGCGTCGGCGGAGGGCAGTGGCCACGCCGGTGCACCGTCCGAGCGAACGGGTCCAATTTCACCGGACGGTCCCACGGAACAGCGGCCAGACGCGCCGTCGAAGTCGCGCGATTTCCGGGGTCAGGTTCGCGGCGATTGGAAGACGGTGCTGCGCAGAAATAAAAATCATTTGCAGACAGAAAAGCACCAGAAAGATGAGCCGACGAATAGGGGGAACAGGGAAACAACCAAGTCCCAGGCGCGCCGCGATTCGGACACCGGACACCGATCATCGGTTGAGTCGCGGGGCGGGGGAGCGCCCGACGCGCCCGCACTAATGCAAGCTGATCCAGTGATGGTATGCGCTTGTAATTATGAGCCAGAACAAATAGAGATTTTCCAAGACCTAGCCACCTGGAAAAGGCCAATAATCATCTCTGATTTTTCTATAGGCTTTCCTATCAAAGTCAAAATTGGGGGTAAGACTATTGTGGGGTTAATTGACTCTGAGGCCAAGTACTCGGTGATTGCCGAGCACGCGGCAGACAGCAAGAAGGTCAGGCCCATGCCGACAGATGGGGTAGTGGTAGTGCAGAGACAAAGGCAGGAAATTACAGGGGTCCTATGGGAATACGTCCAAATTTCATCTAAAATTGCTGGTGGGTTCCCTCTTCTTATGGCAAACTTGCCGCAGGGAATTTCGGTAGTGTTTGGGAAAAATTTTCTTGCGAGATTTGGGGGCCAGTATGCATCCAGGAGTGATGCCTACGATTTTCTGCAGGATGGCTATATAGTGGCAAAATCAAGGAGTAAATCGTGGGAAGATAGAGAATGGGAAATTCTAAATTTGTCCAATTTGGGCGAAACAGGTAAACTTTTCAAAATTCAACTACAAGTAGACTCTTTAAAATTGAGATGTGCAATTGACCTTGGTGCAGTGCGTACAATAATCCACTCTCGGTGGTGCACTGATAAGGCTGCACTGCAGCCAGCAAAAATAAAACTCAGAGTAGCAAATAATTCTATTTTGCCAGTAGACGGAATTTATCGTCCTGAAATTACAGTGGGTTCGGTGACAGTGCAGCACCCAGTAATTGTTGCAAAACTCCCCCACGATATTGATTTGCTTTTAGGTAATGATTTTACACAAAAATATAGGTCAGAAATTTCTTGGAAAACAGAAACAGCAAGTTTTGAGATTAATGGCATAACCGTCAAAATTCCCAGGATCAGAGAACAACACGAGCACGAGAGCAACTTGCCCGACCAGCAACAACTTTCTGTTTTTTCGTGTTTGGATGACGAGCAGCGATCTGAGAGCGCTAGCATTATGCTGGTGGCTGCAGAGGACACTCGCATAGCACCAAATTCATATGAAATGATAAGAGTAACTCAAACTGACTTTTTACCTGCAATTGTTTCTCCAATGCTAGTAAATGATAATCCCCATGTTGGTAGCATTGAGTGTGTCATGGTGGACAACCCTTTGGTCCCAGTCTTTAATGATGGTGAAAAGGAAGTATTGGTTTCCAAAAATTCTATTGTAGCCTTTGTAGACGAAGATAATGCTAGAATAGAAAATTCAAAATTAACACAGGCTACTCTGGCAGAAATTCAGTACGCAATTAAAAATAACATTTTCCATTTTGAAGAATTGGACCCACCTGAAATCCAATGTAATGCGGTTGTTGAGGATGGGAAGTTGCCAGCTCTCCCGTCGCTAGAGAACTCAGATTTGAGTGATGATCAGAAAGAAAAAGTCCAAAAGGTGATCGATAATTTTAAAGATGTTTTTAGCTATACTATGAAACCAAATGCTACAATTCCAGGAGTAGTCGCAGACCTAAAACAAAAGGAACCAATTGCAATTTTTAAGAGACAGTGGCCACTATCAGCAAAACAGAAGAAAATAGCTCAGGAAGAAATTTCTAAATTTATTGATATGGGTGTAGTGGAAGAGGGGCCAAGTACGGTGTCCCTGCCATTCTTTGTAATTGAGAAAAGAAATTCTACAGCTGAACCTCCTGTTGGACGAGTGCTTTTTGATTCTAGACTCCTAAATAAAACTTTAGAAAAACCTAACTTCAAAAGTTACACAATTCAAGATGTTTTGGCTTTTGCAGCAGACAAGAAGCTTCTTTGCACAATGGATGTTGTAAACTACTTCTTCACTATTAAAATGTCTGAAAGCAGCAAGCTACTGTTAGGATTGGCCGCGAACACACTCGAGAGCACTGGGTTTACCGCGCCTGCTTGACAAGTCGGACACGCGGTGCTCCTCGATGACGAGGCGGCATTCTTTTGGGCAGGGAGCTCGTCGTCGGGCACATCTGAACGACAGGCTGAGACGACCACGATGCACTCGTTGTGGCAGAGGGGCGCGCCGAGTGCGGGCGAGCAGTCAGACGGGGGAGGCCAGGGCGCTAGCGGGGCACAACAAAGGACAGGGCGCGCGGCGCGCTGGACACTGGCCGGCCTGGCGCGCGGCGGAGTGTAGCTTGCGCGAATTGTTGCCTAAGCGCACGGCGCTTAACGGGGAACGGCGGGGAAGGCCAGGTGCTTGGGGAGTGGGGAAGGGCCATGGGGACGGCGGCATCGCGTCGGGGAGGGCCGAAGGACCGCGGCGAGGACCGTGTGGCGGTGAACTAGAACAAGGGCAGCAAGGTGAACGATCGCAGCAGTTGAGACAGAGGGTCAGTTTCGCGCTTAGGGTTAGCCGTCCAGGTGGTGCTGGAGGCGGGGTTGGAGAGCCGTGTCCGTTGTGCAGGGGTCCCGACTCGCACTCGACCAATGTCGTGTGGCTGCCCCATGACCTGACTGATTGCATCTGGCAAAGGGCCGAAAAGGCACCGTGATCGTTTAGAGCTAAACCGGAAAGTGCAGAGCAAGGTTTCATGTGCAAAACCACGAGTGATGCCTGTTTGAAAGTGGTGGGTCACCGCCTGCAGGTGAGCCTACCTCGGATTTCCTTGACTACTTTGCAAACTGAAATGTGTGCATGGCACGCTCCTCCTGGAGCATGCCATGAAGCACGTTCTAATTTAGAGCGTGCTTCATGGCATGCTCCAGGAGGAGCGTGCCATGCACACATTTCAGTTTGCAGAGTACACGGAGAAAAAGAATTTGCTGTAGCAACAAACAGTTCGTTGAGACAACGAAGAGATTAGTTATTTTTTCCGAAACCAAGACGCTTAGCTGCTGTAACCAATCATTTGTTTGTCACAACAAAGAGCATTGATCTCCCTATGATTTTTATCTGTTGATCGAACAAAACTGTGGCCGTAGGCTCAACCCCATCAATTTTGTAATGATTATCATAAAAATTCGTTCTAAGAATGCATAAAATTTGTTCCTGGGACTCGTCTAAATTTGCTGGGGTGGCCACATTTCTTTTGTTATCACTGTCACCTTTTTGGAAGCCTGTACGAAAAACCTGTTTTTCCCAGCGGCTGACAACCGTCTCAAACCTCTTTTGTTCCCACGACGAAATTCTGAGGTTCTTCTCTGAAAGGGGGTGATGCACGGTCTCGCTGTGACGTCAGCGCGCTGCAAGCTCAGAGAAAAGAAACATGGGAAACCGATGTGCCGGAGCGGGATTCGAACCCGCACTCCTAGGGTTGGGAAGCGACCTCGCTAGTGACTCCGCTACTGATCTGTTTGCTAACTGCGGTCCACCGCAGCGACTTGACCGCTAGCAGGAGCTGCGATCGTCCAGCGGTCCGGCGCTCCCGCTGGTAGCTCACTGGTGGATCTGGTAGGCCAGGGACCCACTACGCGCAAACGGAGAGCTGAGTTATTTATGACTAGGCCAATTTTTCACAGAAAAATGCTCATGTCCGCTCCGATGAGTGTTGGCATAGCTGGGTGGTTGTGCCGAACAACCGAAGAATTACTTTTAGTCGCCGCGGACGCTGCACTCCCCTTAGACAAATCAAAAATATAAAGAACCTGCACTGCATCACGTGACTCAAGCTCTGTCTTCACCAAACTCATTACTTGCCTACATGAGCCAGTATGTTTGCTTTCAAAACAATATTGATTTCGTTCTCAGAACTAACACGCAATCGCTCATCAAGCCAAGAAATAGGTTACAGCAGCAAGTATTTTTCGTTCCTTTAAGCTATACATTCGTTTCAACAAGTATTCGTCCTGACGTTGAGACGACAAGAAAAGATTTGTTGTCACGACAAAGATATTTTGCTCCGGAAAAATTAACTAATTTTTTCGTTGTCATAACTAACTTTTTTTCTCCGTGTAGTCAGGGGTCAGGGTGTGGGCCTTCCCGTGAAGCAGGGCTCCGGTCATCTCGACGAGCGGTGCAGCTGGCGCCGTCTGCGCAGTCGGTGCGCCGCCGGAGGCTAACAACCCGTTCATCCATGATGTCCCCAGTGCTGCAGGCTGATTCCGCAAAGTGACCCTCGGAGCGAAGCGATGATTTGATCCTCCCACCAGGCGCCCGAGCGCGTCTTCGTGTGTTGTCGGGTGGTGCGGTCGGCGGTCGGCAGCGCTCGGTCTCGACACGGATCGGGCTATCGACCCGACTCTTCGGCTCTCGGCAGTTTCCGGTGGCGTCACGGATTCGTCTTTCATTTGTCGAGCCGTACCGACGGTACTTCAGTTCCAGTTGGTTGCAGTTTGCTCTTGGAGTAGGGTTGTTGTGAGATAAAGGATTGCGTCGAATCTAATCAATCTCACGAAAAAGGAGAAAACATGGGTGAGTCCTGCGACGATTTCGCCGCACTCGCTTTACTGTGTCCACTTTCTAAAAGATTTCCCAGCCCAAAAAATAGATCTTCTTTGGTCCCCACGCGGCACTCGGGAACCGAAATTAACTTTAGATCCCGTTTTCTTGATCCCAGAGTTTCTTTATTCACTCTGTGTGATTTTAAGTACATTATTTACTGGACTTGTGGAAACCTTGTGTCAGTGGAGCACTTGTGGTCAAAGGCCAGGGACCCCGAGTCTCCCCCACATAGGTTAGTTGCCCGCTCGGCACAATATTTGTGTCTTTTTACTTTCAACCGGACTTTTTTATGCGGCGCTCTCTCCTCTAACAGCACGCCCTATCCCTCTCATCGCTCTCCCTCATTGAATTGCGGAAATTAAATTTTACATCCTCTGTTGACACTCATATTAATGAACAATTTGGTCTTCCCCCTGGCCGATCCTTTCATTGTGCATTGTTCCATTTGCTTCATGTGCGTTTCTCCCCAAACCCCTTTTTAATTCAATTCCATCTAACAAGGGAACGTTTTCCGGTGATACAGTCAGAATTTGATGGCCCTCTAGAATATTGTTCCTTACGACCCTACATTAGGTTTGGCACCAATTATAGCTGCCCGTAGGGGGTTTGAAGCCGTTACGGTCGCGATAAAATTATAAAAAGGGGTCATAAAAGTCGAAAAAATTGATTTTGACCAAAATGTCTCCAAATGGTCTGAAACGTCCAAAAAATAAAAAAGATTCAATTTTTGAAGAAAAAAAAATATTTTTTTCATGGAAAATGTGCAATATGTCATATTAGGTGCAAGGCGAAAAAAAAAGGCAGATTGCCGATTTTGACAGAAAAGACTCCGAATGGTCTAATCAGATAGAAATTAAAGAAATTAAAATTTTGTTCAAAAGCAAATGTCTTTTGAGTTGACGACTTGTTCAAATGTATAAAAAAAAATGGGTAAAAAAGTTAGGGGAGGGGAGGTGGCAGTGTTGTTGTTGACAGCAGAGCAGCAGATTCCGCTCCATTTCTCCATAGATTAGCATCATGTCCATCATTTCCCCATTTGTATAGCGCACTGCCATGGTAAACAAAGGGCATTACAAAAATCCTTTCTGCTGTCAACAACAACACTGCCACCTCCCCTCCCCTCCACTGCGGAGCGACCGCCGACATTAGCGCCACTAGTGGCCGCCCGAGGGACTCGCTCCACGCACTGCCGCTACTCTTGCCTCCCACCCCTCCCCTGGCCAGCCGACAGCGCCCAGAGGCGGTGGCGCGCCTGCGGAGTCGAGGGTAGGCCACCCATCGTAATGATCTGTGTTCAGATGAATCACCCTGTACGTACAAAATTGTACAAATACATTCACTGTGCACGAGGCAAGAGTAGCGGCAGTGCGTGGAGCGAGTCCCTCGGGCGGCCACTAGTGGCGCTAATGTCGGCGCTCGCTCCGCAGTGGAGGGGAGGGGAGGTGGCAGTGTTGTTGTTGACAGCAGAAAGGATTTTTGTAATGCCCTTTGTTTACCATGGCAGTGCGCTACACAAATGGGGAAATGATGGACATGATGCTAATCTATGGAGAAATGGAGCGGAATCTGCTGCTCTGCTGTCAACAACAACACTGCCACCTCCCCTCCCCTAACTTTTTTACCAATTTTTTTGTATACATTTGAACAAGTCGTCAACTCAAAAGACATTTGCTTTTGAACAAAATTTTAATTTCTTTAATTTCTATCTGATTAGACCATTCGGAGTCTTTTCTGTCAAAATCGGCAATCTGCCTTTTTTTTTCGCCTTGCACCTAATATGACATATTGCACATTTTCCATGAAAAAAATATTTTTTTTCTTCAAAAATTGAATCTTTTTTATTTTTTGGACGTTTCAGACCATTTGGAGACATTTTGGTCAAAATCAATTTTTTCGACTTTTATGACCCCTTTTTATAATTTTAACGCGACCGTAACGGCTTCAAACCCCCTACGGGCAGCTATAATTGGTGCCAAACCTAATGTAGGGTCGTAAGGAACAATATTCTAGAGCGCCATCAAATTCTGACTGTATCACCGGAAAACGTTCCCTTGTAAATAAAGCCTTTTCTATAACGATGTCAGTCCCAATGTAGCAACCATGTTTGTGTAATCTTACCTAGCTACTTAACGGATGATTTAATTATTCATTATTTTCTAATCAGAGTGCCATGATTAACCTTTTGAAATTTGTAGCTGTCCATATTTATTTTTATGACTAAAAATGATATAATCTTTGAAGTACATTGGCCTCTTCAGTCCTTGACGTCCAGAACCAGGCGCACATATCACTTCTACTGGACTGAAGTATGTGGGTGCACGTTTGGCGGTTATACACAAGACCGCACATTTTTCCCAAATAATTGTCAGTTGCATTTTCATGTCATTGATGAACCTAAAAAGTTAGTCCCAGAATCTTTTTATTCTTTGTGTTGCTTGTTTAGTCGACTACCTAACAGAGTCAGCTTCAGTTTTCGTTCATTCATCTAGCTAGTTTTAAGTTCCAGTAATGAGTGTCCATCAATGTAATGTAGCCAAATAAAATAAAATGCAATAATTGAAAATTAATTTTGATAATTTGAAATTTTTAAGCCTTCTCAAAGTGAAAATCATGCATCGGGGAACCCCTTTTGGGGCCAATATTCTATCCATCGTTACAATGTGTGATGAAAGCGTTTGTGAATCTTGCCAGTAGCCTTTGAAAGATGCCCTAAAGTTGAAACCATTGCCATTTATTACGCCCGGTTTGGCGAGTTCAATGAATGGAATTCAACCAAAAATATGTATTTGTTTCTGATAAAAGTCCCATTTCAGTGTTTCTTAGGGCGTCACCAAAAATTCTTCCTGTGTCTTTCATTGGAACTGAAGACTTCAATTTTTTTTGGTTTCTTCTAAAGATGTTTCCTACAGATTTTTGCGAAAAAATTTCAAATTGAACTCCTGCTTTATGCTGGAAAGTTTGTGCCTGTACACAACAGTAGGGTTGATATTGAGTAATCCTCACTAAAAATTGTCCAGCAGACATTAAGGGCGTACGGGTGGCAAAAAAAAATTTTTGGCATTTGATAGTGCTGGGTGTGTTCTCTAATCCTGCCGAGCGGTTTTTCCCTGCGACGCATAGTTTAAGCGTGGCGATGCTTACAAGTTCGAAAATTTAGCGTTTTTAGCCCTTTTCGGAAAAATATCCCGGGAGAACCAATGGAAGAAGCTCAATAAAATTTTGCACCCAGGTTAATGAAGGTTGTAGGTATGTTGCGAAGAATTTTCACGGCGATCGGGTTCAAGGGAAAGCTCCTGGAACGCCTTGAAAAAGGCCATTTTTCCAAAGTGCGCAGCGACAAAAGTGCAAGAGTGAGGAGGTTGAAAAACCTTTACCACACAGCCAAAACCTTCCTCTATTGATTGCAAAAAGTTCCGTGTCGCTAGAACAAACGGTTTATCCAGGAGGTTTTTCCGAAAGGCGGCTAGTTTTGCAGGTCCTTCAACAGAAGAGAGAGACAAGCGATGTCTTGTCTTTCTCCCGCCGAGTTGTTTCCGAAGCAGCCCCCGCTGCAGGTAGCCGGACTGGGCCTTTGCCGGGGAACAATGCGACCCCCGACCCTCGACGCCGCGCGCCGTCTGGACCACCCCGCGCCCTGCAGCCAGTGCGGAGCCGGGAGGTCAACGCTTCGGTCAAAATTGTCGCAGGACTGTATTTCAAAATATCGTTGGAATCGAGATTTTGCGAAGAAACCATTTCTATCCGATTGGATACTAAAATATTGGCCGTTCAAAAATTCCTATTTGGGGTTGAGGGGCAATAAATCCTCCTGTCACCATCCTATCACTCCGGAGCGACCAGAGCTGCCGGCTGTGAATGAGGCCCTCGACACAATAGCCAGGTATAGAGCTCAGGGGGCAACCTGGCCTAGTCTAGAAGGTGAAATTTCTAGCGCGACGTTTGACATGTTCGCAACGATGACCAATGCAACAGGGACAAAATTTTGAGTCTATCCATGTAAAATTTTAATTCCAACGATTATTTTTACGAAGCAAGAATAAGTGTATTTCACACCTACACTGAAATATTCACCGTTTCGTGACACGCGTTTTGGTAGTATCGTCAAAAATGGTCATTTTACCATGAAAACGGACTTAGAAAAATTACAGCCGATAGGCCGGACAAGCAAAACTGCTCGGCTGCTCGCTCGGCGGCGAGGTGCCGTTGCCCTCCTCCCCCGGCCGGGGGGCAATAAAAGCTATTGTCCTAGTGTTGGCATGGCACTGTGGCATGGCCCAGCCTGACCTGCTCAGCCACAGGCTGCCGTCTGGCGGGCCAATGCTTATTCGGACCGGCCTTCTCGAAAAGGAGCACCACCCTAACGTCCTTAATGAATAAAATCCAAGCAAGACGACTCAGACTCATGTCAGTCTGAACCAGCAAAAAATGTTGTCGATTGTTGTAAAGTGAACCGTATCAGTTTTTGGAACAAGTGACCTTTGACTTAGATTCTTTCAAAATGATAATTGATTAAGTAATTAGAAACTTAACATGAAGGTTAAGAGCCATGAATATGAAAACTTCAACGCTCATTTTAATCTATCCCCATTAAAAAGACTAGTTTGTTGTTGATTTTGGCCATTTTTTGAATAGGGTTCCTCCTTTAAGCAAGAGATTGAACAATCCTCTAAAATTTGCATTCAAAGACTTGAGAAAACTTTTAACTTGCCAAAGTTCTTAAATATATCAAAGACAACTACTATGCCCAACCAAGAGTGAACCATCTTTTGGGATGTGGTAGGAATCAGCAAAATGTAGAATAAATTTTTAATATTTTTATTCATAAAAAAACCAGCTATGAGAAAAAGTATAGGTCTTTCAGGGAGACAAATTGCCTAAATTAGGCTTTGACAGATCAACAAACACTCCTGAAAAAGTCTTCTTGACCATAAAATATCAACATACTGCAGCATAAAACGTGATACAACAAAGTAAAACTATGTATATGAAATTACATGCTAAAAGCAGTACAAGCCACAAGGGGTGCTATAACTAATGTGTAGTTAAAGTCGTAAAATATATATCAAAAAGTGGTCCAAGTAGTTTCATTATGCTTAAAATCGCAAAGCAATGCATGATACAACATGACCATTTACTACTGAAATATATGGAGTGGAAACATTATAGACCTACTCATAAAGTAAAATTTGAGCACAAAATGAAACAGCAACCTTATACTAAGTACTTCCTAGGGAACACTTAATCATACTCATCGTCGGAACCAACATAATTATGTTTCTTTTTGAAACCTTCATGGTACTCTTCAATGGGAGTGTCACAAGCTGGACATACCGGCTTGCCATTCCCATCCTTAAAGTCAAATTCAATACATTCAATGCAAAAAGCATAGTGAAAACAAGGCTTAAGTATGTACCTCCCAGTCCAAAATTCGCAGTTGCAGCACGCATCCACCGGTTCTTGTGCAATGGAAACATCATCAACGGATCGTGCAGGGATGTTCAATGGTGGCTGCACATTTTGGCTTGCTTCAGGTGGGGGAACAAAGTCAGGGTCATCCTCAGACTTTCTCTTCCTAGGACGACCACGCCCTTTCTTCACTGGAGCAGCTGTTACGCAGAAATCACACAGAAGTTCGCATAAGCGTTGCGGAAGGGCAAGGATGAGATCTTATCATTGTGATGTTCACTGGCATATTTACCTTGCTTAAAAGGTTGTGGAGAGGAGAATGGTGCTGCTGGAGGAGTAGCGTGGGCAGAAGGGTTGTAAAAGTTGACTGGTTGCTGTCCGAAGTTGATGCCTGCATAGGCAGGTCCTCCCCAATGCTGCTGTGGCGGTGCTGAGTTCCAATTGTACTGATTGTTCCATCCTTGGTGCTGCCCAGCCATAGCCTGTGCTTGTGGCCAAGGTGGGAATGCCACTGAAGCCATGGGCATTGGCTGTTGCTGAACCTCACGACGTGGCTCGTTCGCGGCAGGAGCGGCTGCTGCCGCAACTGGTGGATCCTCCTCACCACCCTGCTGATCCATTCCTGAAAAACGCGCATAATTAAGAATGTGCGTTCGGACAAAAACAGTGACGGCTCCTTCCAATTCAGAAGGGCTGTTTGGATGTCTCTAACCTTAAAAGAGGACATTAAAACATCCACAGACACTGTTACTTTCGAAGGAATATAGATTTTAAATTATGTTTAATGTAAATTTATTGGGGACTTGATCTTGATATGGAAACTTGATCTTGATATGTGGATTGAAAGTTGCAACGCCATTCAACCTTGGACGGTGAGTCGTATCTTGTCAGTTCCAGAAAGTTGAGACCAGCACCAAATGGTTACAATGCTAGGAAGCAGTAATTATCCGACTTTATAAAGGATCGACGGAAAGAAAGTAACTCACCAAAAAGAGGTTTTCAGTCAACAAAGAAGAGTTGGCGCTAGCACTGCTCAAGGCGCGGTGGGAAATAGCCTGTCAGTGTCCTGGCAAAATCACTAGCGCAATGGCGGAGGTAGAGGGTAGGAGTGAGGAAGACACCGCCAGATTCAATGAAGCGTCGGTCTGTTTAAAAAAAAAAACAACATAGATCCACGAGGAAGATCAAAGATAAATCTCCAAAATTGGTATCGAGAATAAAATCAAAAACAGAGTTCAAAAGAGTTGCAGCTAACTACAAAAAGGGAAGAAATTACAAGTGGCGAGTCATGAGCAGCTTCAGTGTTGCCACTTAAAAGACCAAGAATACGCGGCTTAGCACAATTAGAAATGAAGATTAGTGAAAATCGCTTTTGGTTGAATTAAAACCGCCTGTCGATCGGACTTCTTGCTTCTCTCTTTACGAAATTCCCCTGATTTTAAAGTGCAAGGGGCAGTTTTTGAACAGCAATTTCGGGCCATCGAGGTGGCCACACTGATGTCACATTTCCCACCAGCTCACGGTCGCCTCGAGCAGTGCCAGCGCCAACTTTTCTTTGTTAACTGTGGAAACTTTTTTCGGTAAGTTTCTTTCTTTCCATCGATCCTTTACAAAATCAGATAACTCCTGCCTCCTAGCGTTGTAACCATTTGGTGGTGGTCTCAACTTTCTGGAACTGGCACGATACGTCTCTCCGTCCAAGGTTAATTGGCGTTGCAGCTTTTAATCCCCATATCAAGATCAAGTTTGCATATCAAGATAAAGTTCCCATATCAAGATCAAGTCCCCAGTAAATTTCCATTAAACATAATTTAAAATCAATATTCCTTCGAAAGTAACAGTGTCTGTGTATGTTGTAATGTCCTCTTTTAAGGTTAGAGACATCCAAACAGCCCTTCTGAATTGGAAGGAGCCGTCACTGTTTTTGTCCGAACGCACATTCTTAATTATGCGCGTATTTCAGGAATAGATCAGCAGGGTGGTGAGGAGGATCCACCAGTTGCGGCAGCAGCCGCTCCTGCCGCGAACATTCCTGCACGATCCGCTGAAGATGAGTCCGTTGCACAAGACCCGATGGATGCGTGCTGCAACTGCGAATTTTGGACTGGGAGGTACATACTTAAGCATGGTTTCACTTGTCCTTTTGCATCAATTGTATTGAATCGTTTGTTGTGAATGGCATGATACGTTGTCCAATCTGCCAAACCCTAGTGGAGAGTTTTGCACAGCATGTCAGGTGCTCTCTCTAATAATTGGTGTCTTTAAAGGCCATGTTTAAAGATGGTTGTACTCTGTTAGCAATGCGTACTTAATGGTAAAGGTGAAATGGTCAATGGTGAATTGAAATCATTGATTAGCAACTTCAAATTAAGTTAAAAACTTGGAACGCACTTTGATAGCTCATTTAGAAATCATATATATACATAATTCTTATCATCTGTTTGACTTGGGCTGAAATGGAGCATGCAATTATGTTTTATTCCTTCACTGTGTTTTATCACATTTTATTATTTTTATTGGTATAAAGAATTTTCTAGCATTGTTTGTCAATCTGTCAAATCTGAATTTGACCCCATTTGTCTTTCTGAGAAATCTGGAACTTCTCTCATGTAGGCACTTGTATTCATTCGTTCTCTTTTCTAACCTGAAGAGTTATTTGACGCTTGTCTAATTCTGTGTTTTATTCGAATAAACGATATTTCATCATCAATCTGAATTGTCTCAATCTCCATCACATCCCACAAGCTGAATCCCTTTCGTTGTCTTTGGTTAATTTCAGAACTTTGCAAATAAAAGGTTTCGTGGGGATGATTTACCATTGAAGCAAACAACTGGTGATTGGTGGAGAGTAATGTTAGGTCATATTGACTCCAGGAAAAGTGGGGAAAACCCAGTTCAAGTGGTATTTGTGCAAATTTTTGAAAGGGAATATAAATCAGTTGAAACAATCTCAAGTATAATTATTACCAAACACATCCTCGTTTACATACATACTGACATCTGTCAGCACATTATTCATCAAAAGACGAATGAAAGACCTTAAAAACCCACCTTTCATTTCCTACTAAAACGTCTCAAATCCTGAATAAACGCCTCTCCAGCGCCATCTTCAACCACAAATTCTCATGCCAGAGGCAGTGTTTGTTTTATTTCGTTTTGCAGCTATTGCAGCTTGAGGGCAGCCTGATTGCTGTTTACCATATCAATCTTTGCAATAACTGAATATATGTTTTTTAACTTAGTTATTTCAATTTATTTTCTAGGAAAAATTTATGCCCAGGGATGCCTCATCCAGGCCAATTTTACATGCATTCATAAAATGTGAGATAAATATGTAACAAACTAAAGTAAATACATAGACCAAATGCAAAAAAAATGAATTTAGGGATGTTAGGGAACTTTTTACTTGGCCAAGAGGGTCCATACGGTCCCCTCTCTCCACAATTGCGCTCACAAGCTATCCGACACCGTCATAAGATGCCACCTGAGCACGAGTTTCCCTCTTTCAGTCACGGGGTACTACCTGGATATTTTATGCCTCGGTCACAAAGTACCCCTCTCGGTCTCGAGATACTGGCTCGGCACGAGTTACCTACATTGGTCACGAAGTACTTCTTTTGGTCACGAGGTACTTTCTTTGACTTTTGGAGTGAATCCTGTGCCGTTGTTGCCCAGTTAACCACTCTACTATGCCAGCAGCAGTTCTCTTTCATTCTATTATACATGAGTTTAAGGTTTAGAAGTGAGTGTTTACCATGTAAAATTAAAATTGGACAAACAAAATCAAATGCAATTATTGAATATTGCTTTCACTCTGGTTATTTATAATCCATTTCAAAGTAACCATCGCTGCAGAGACAACCTTTTTTTAGCATGGCAGCTGCAATTAAGCGAATATTACAGTCATCCTCTGTGTAATGAATGTGCTACACTGTTAATTTCGAAATTCATCAATCATTGATGTGAGGGCACGTTCCTTACTTGGCAGGTTCTAAAATAAATTCATGATATCTACTTGCTCCAAAAGCGAGGGAACTACCTTGGGGATAAGATAGCAATCGGCACAATTAAGAATGATAGACATTGTTTATTTATAGAAAGAAAAACTCTATACAAGTGTCAAATAACATAACACAGACAGGAAAAGATATATAAAATACACTCCAGCCTACAACACTGTGATAGAACACAGTAAAGAAACAAAAAATAAAACTTACATGCTGAACAGTCTTACAAGTGAAAAACTGGGCAAGAACTATTAAAACCTCCTTCACTCAGACTTATATGTGACTACGAAACACAAACAAGTTTGTGATTAAGTCAGTATAGGTAAAGAATGTCACTAGTTGTTCATATGCATATAATATTATAAAAACCTGGAGAGTAGAACATTGTGCTAGAACAGAGTAAGGTAAGGAAACAAAACAAAAACAACATGTTGTCAAAAGCTACACGTCAAATGAAAAAAAGAACCATTGAGGCACGCATAAAATTCTTTCACACAGAAACTTGTCATATGCCCATGAAGTATACAAACGTTTTTGATGAAGTCAGCAAGGGTGAAAATGCCACTAAGGTTTCTTTAATTTTTTCAGACGGAATACTTTACGGGCCACTGTAACCCGCTCTTTGCAAATTGGGCAGTTTAATGCCCCTGGCGTTGGAACAGCCACATTCTTTAAGCAAGAAGGACAAAAGGGGTAGTGCTTGCATGAAAATTTGTACAGCTTATCTGTTTCAGTCAGGCAAATAGCGCACGTGTCAGCAACTTGCTCATAGCAAGCTTTTTGGGGCATCTCTTTTACAGCATCACCTGGTGCTAGCATCCACGGTGCTGCAGCAGTAGCAAAGGACGCAGAGGCCTGAAGAGGAGACGCAGTATGCCCTGGAGTCGACATGTATGGTGGTCCAGCAAAAGCAAAGGGAGCCGGGCCCGGAGGTGCAGCATTCTGTTGCGCCATCATCAAGGGTGCTCCAGCAGGAGGGAAGGGATGAGGACCCTGACGTGGTGCTTGTCCAGGCGTAGGGTATCCAATTTGAGAATTCATCCTTGAAACCGCAGCGGCGGCCGCAGCCGTGGCAGCTGGGCTACGTCCTTACGCAGCTGCACCGTTGGGGCCCTGCGGTTGAGGTGCTGGAAGCAAAGATCGGTATCCGTTACTTGAGTCCCATTAGTCAGCACCTGCAGTTATCCTGTCCAGGAACTCTTTTTTAATAACCCTCAAACCTACTCTATCCTCAAAATCATCAAATCTACGAACACCACGCATGAAGTTTATAACTGGAAGAGATTTCGACCTCGGGACAGAAACTGTCCCATTCAACAGTAATTTCTCCACCATAAGGAATGGGTAAAATGGGAGAGGTTAACTTGATGCAATATTTCGAAAGGGTATCCAGGACCAATTTAAGTTGAAGGAACCACTTTCTAGCGAAAATAAGTACCAAAATTTGAATAAGATTCACATATAAAAGTTGAGGCTTGCCTTAAGGGTCAGTAAACGTGCACAAATATGATCTCTGTTGGGCTGAAACGTGCCTTTGAACTCACATAATACAGGCTGACAGGGAACTTACCACAATTATTTTGATTGTTGGGGTACATGTCTGACAAGACGATTGTTAATACCAGATAAGGGATGTTGCCCTCAACTTAAACTGATGGCGCGACAAAACCGCGCGATAGTGCGGCAGGTGAAGAAAATAGTGAGAGAGGGAGAATTAATGCGTTGAAAGGCAAGGCACTTGTTTGTTGACATTTGACAATCACTGCATATCAGTGTTGCCACTTCGACGGCCCGAAATTACTTTTCAAAAACTGTACCTTGCACTTTAAAATCAGGGGAATTACAGAAAGAGAGAAGCAACAAGTCCAAACAACTGGCGGTTTTAATTCTGCCAAAAGTTATTTTCACTAATCTTCGTGCTAAGCCCCTTATTCGAGGTCTTCAAAGTGGCAACACTGTAGCTGCTCATAACTCGCCATTTGCATTTTCTTCCTTCACACTAAATGACCAGGGACAATTTTTGCATCCAGCTGGATGCGGTTTTAAGCACATCTAACTTCGGACAAACTTCATGCGTGGTGTTCGTAGATTTGATGATTTTGAGGATAGAGTAGGTTTGAGGGTTATTAAAAAAGAGTTCCTGGACAGGATAACTGCAGGTGCTGACTCATGGGACTAAAGTAATGGTTACTGATCTTCTGCTTCCAGCACCTCAACCGCAAGGCCCCAACGGTGCAGCTGCGTTAGCAAGTGCTGCAGCTGCCGCGGCTGCCACCGCCGCCGCTTTAGCAAGGATGAATCCTCAAAATGGAAACCCTACGCCTGGACAAGCACCACGTCAGGGTCCTCATCCCTTCCCTCCTGCTGGAGCACCCTTGATGATGGCGCAACAGAATGCTGCACTTCAGGGCCCGGCTCCCTTTGCTTTTGCTGGACCACCATACATGTCGACTCCAGGGCATACTGCGTCTCCTCTTCAGGCCTCTGCGCCATTCGCTCCTTCTACAAAGCAGAAAGAAGCTCATTTTAAAACAACAGGAGATGTGTGTTCTGAATGTCAACTATTCAAGGAAGATTTGTTCCTATTCTCGTGTTAGCACTATCCTTTTTGTGGTATTTGCATGAAGTTTCTTTCTCGGCGAACCCCAGGAGCTCTGAACTGCCCTATCTGTGAGGTGCAGGTTAAGGAGGTGCGACAGGTGTTTCGCATCTCTAAATCCAATACAAAGTAGTTCTTCCATCCTGGGTTGTCTTGTTTCCCTTTAAAGCATGTCATTCTTTAGTGATTTTTTCACTTAATTTTTGTCCTTTTTTTATGGATTTTAAGTGTGCCTCAATGGTTCTTTTTTCATTTGACGTGTATAGCTTTTGACAACATGTTGTTTTTGTTTTGTTTCCTTACCTTACTCTGTTCTAGCACAATGTTCTACTCTCCAGGTTTTTATAATAATATATGCATATGAACAACTTGTGACATTCTTTACCTATACTGACTTAATCACAAACTTGTTTGTGTTTCGTAGTCACATATAAGTCTGAGTGAAGGAGGTTTTAATAGTTCTTGCCCAGTTTTTCACTTAAAAGACTGTTCAGCATGTAAGTTTTATTTTTTGTTTCTTTACTGTGTTCTATTACAGTGTTATAGGCTGAAGGGTACTTTATAATATCCTTTCCTCGCTATGTTATGTTAGTGACACTTGTATAGAGTTTTTCTTTCTATAAATAAACAATGCCTAATGATCATTCTTAATTGTGTCGATTGCTATTTTATCCCCAAGCTAGTTCCCCCACTTTTGAGGCAGGTGGCTATCTTGAATTTATTGCAGAACCTGCCAAGTAAGGAACGTTACCTTACATCAATGATTGACAAATTTCGAAATTACACAGGGCATGGATGAATGTAATATTTGCTTGCACTGTTAAAAATCTACTGTAATACTACAACACAATATCCTACAGGAATGTTGTAAAATTACAACATGTCTGTTTGGTGTCTGAACAGGATATTCATCCAAAAGAGCACTCTTTTGTTTTATTACAACTTTCTTGTCTGAAAACAATTATGTAATCGTGATTAAAATAAGTTATGTTGTCAGCCAACAGATTTTCTGTTTATAAACAACGATCGTGGAATCCTAAGACAAACATTGTTGCCAAATTACAAGGATCTTGTTAAATTACAACATGATAAGGCCAACACAAATGTGGCCAAGTCAAAATCGACGACTCGATGGAAGTGTTGTTTTACAACAATTGACTCATCAGCAAACAGCACAGATTGCTACAACATGTTTGTCATATAACTAGATGTGTTAGAAAAAAAAATTAGCAGCAAATATGTTGTTAATTTACAACATTTTTTTAACAGTGTGATTGTAGCTGCCTTGCTAGAAAAGGGTGTCCTTGCAGCGATGGTAACTTTGAAATGGATTATAAATAACCAGGGTGAAAGCAATATTCAATTATCGCATTTTATTTTGTTTGTCCAATTCTAATTTTACATGGTAAACACTCACTTCTAAACCTTAAACTCATTTATATGAGAATGAAGGAGAACTGCTGCTGGCATAGTTATGTAGTTGACTGGGTGACCAAGGCACAGGACTCACTTCAAAAGGTAAAGAAAGTACCTCATGACGAAAACAGGTACTTTGTGATCAATGTAGGTAACTCGTGCTGAGCCAGTATCTCGAGACCGAGTAACAAAATGTCCACGGAGTACCCTGTGACTCGTCTTGTGCCAAGGTGGCATCTCATGACGGAGTCAGATAGCTTGTGACTTCTTCGATTAATTTTTAAAAGATTCCGGCATACACAACTTAAAAGTGTCCATAACATATCTAGCGACAGTCTACTTAAGCAAGCATTTCACTATAATTGATCAAAAATGTACAAAATATACAAATTTTAGTGACATTTCAGCTTAAAAAGCTTGCCAATACTAATATAATGTACATTTTGAGTTGTGTTTTCCAGAATCTTTCAAACATGAATCGAAGAAGTGAAAAATGTCCAGGCCGACAAAAAAGCATGCATAAGAAGATTTTTGAAGATATATCTAAGATAGGCTGAAAAAGGCTCTTCAACTGAGTTTAGGGCATGGGCATATGCCTTTTAATGTCAAATTTTAATCTCTCCTAAGTAAAATTTTAAATTCCTAACAAATTTTTACAGTGGGACCCATTTTGAAAAAGGAAGAATTTTCACCAGAGCACCAGGGGCACAAGTGTGTGCAAGATTGAGGCAGGCATGTTCGAGTGGCGGCTTCTGCCGCGCCGCCCCCTTGTCCCTGCCTTCCTTCCCTCGCGCGCTCGGTCAGTCAGTCAGTCAGTCCGGTCCAAGGGGGCGGCCCTGCCTTGCTTCTTACGTGGCTCTGGGAAGCCCCTGGCCCCCCCTGGAAGGGGGCCAGGGGCACAAGTGTGTGCAAGATTGAGGCAGGCATGTTCGAGTGGCGGCTTCTGCCGCGCTGCCCCCTTGTCCCTGCCTTCCTTCCCTCGCGCGCTCGGTCAGTCAGTCAGTCAGTCAGTCAGTCAGTCAGTCAGTCCGGTCCAAGGGGGCGGCCCTGCCTTGCTTCTTATATGTCTGGGCGTCGGCCACGCGATTACGAGTCTAACGAGCACCCGCCCTTGTTTTTATCTTAAGCCGTTCAGGAGTTATAATTATTATTATTAAGTTCCACAATTAAGTAAAAGCCACTCACCTTACTGCGGTGTCAAAGGAGTTGCCGATTCGCCATTCCGCAGGGGCCGGCTCTGAAGACTAATTTTCGAACGCTTTTTTTGGGCATGAAGGAGACGCGGCACAGTGGGCCAGAAGACGGTGCAGGCGGACAAAACTCTAGACGCGTTTTGAGCCTCAGAGTCGCTAAATGGGACTCGAATCGAGTGTGTGACCCCACCAATGGACTGCTCTCCGAACGAGGAATCCATTGGTGGGGTCACTCGTTTGATTCGAGTCCCATTTAGCGACCCTGGAGCTCAAAACGCGTCTAGAGTTTTGGCCGCCTTCGCGGTCTTCTGGCCCACTGTGCGCTGTCGGCTTCAACCTTCTGACGATGGAGCTCATGATGATGTTGCAGTTGAAAACAAGGTTAGTGGAAGCACCAACTGTATGGATGTGGAGAGTATAAATCACTCGCACACCACAAACTGTTGGGCTACCCCCCTCCTGGTGGGCGAGCCTGCACTCCTCGGACGCTTCACATGTGCTGGGAGCACACGGCGTGCGTGGAGGAGTGCTTCTTTCTGCAACACGGGAAAGACGGCCACGGCGTCGCCGATGTTGGTGCCTGAAAGGAGAAACAGAAACAAGGCAAACGCTCGCGCGCGCGCGTTCGGTGTGTGTGTGTGTGTGTGTGTGTGTGTGTGTGTGTGTGTGTGATGCGCTATTCGAATGGTTTTTTTTTTCTTCTTTGACAGACACACCGACAAGACTGAGGAGAAAGTAAGGTTAGGGAAATTTAAAAAAAAAAAAACAACAAACAAAAAACAGACTTTTATCTGAAAAAAGATATCATTGTTGTTTAACTACGGAGGAGTAGCTTTTGGAGATAAACAAATTCAGTAGCATACTAAACCACGAAAAAAGTAATAAGACTTTACATGTATATATTGACATTTAGAATGAAAAAAAGATATCATTGTTATTTGACCACAGAGAAGTAATTCTTGTAGATAAACAAATTCAGCAGTATACTATACCACGAAAAAAAAAAATTAGACTTTACATGTATATATCGACATTTAGAATGAAAAAAAAAATCCATTTCTTGGTTCCCTTTTTCTTCCTCTTTCCAGCGCGAACGTCTCCTGGAACAACATGGACAAGATTCATTAACCGTGGCCATAAGACGATGATTAAATATGAAATGCAACTTACTTCTAACACTGGGTTTTTAGAAGGCGTTGTGCCAGTGGAAGGTCATCATCATCTTCGTCGTCTGTCTCCCAGTCTTCTAGTATGCTGTCCATCACATTTGTCTCCAAATTGTTCTCGTCTTTTTCTTTTTCCTTTCCCTCAAGGACTTCATCTTCCGAACTTTCATTAAGTTCTATATCTGCCTGCCGCAACACTTCTGAGGCCATGTCGACTGGGATTTTCTGAAACGACAAAGAAAAAAGCACATTGGTCATCAACATAGTTTATTTAAATTGCAAAGTGACTCGTCCGTTTGTTGTTGGTTTTAATTTTACCTTTGCAGACAAGAATAGGCTGGCCATATCATACGTGGGAACACTATTGGCAGGAGCATCCTGTCCGACACCAAGCAGGCACATGAGGTTGTCGAATTGATTCATAAAGTCTTCTTTTGATTGTAGAGCTGTTTTATACAGTGCCTGCTTGGTGTACCTGCTTATGGGCCCACGCATTCCTGCAGTGTATTGGCCTTTTGCGAACAAAACAGCCCTTTCTCTGTTTACTGCTTGCGGCACTTTGCATTTTTTGATGTGGTCAAGGCGGTCCACACCATTTCTGCATAGTGGGCAGAACTGCCTTGGGTTTCTGCCTGAGCCGGACCTGTTCCTGATAGCAAACTAAACAAAAAAACAAGAGTCGGTGAGAAACGTACTTAAACCAAACAAAATATACAATTTCAAATCCTTTTAGTTTACATACGCCGGCCTCTACCGCTGCCGCGGCATTTGTTTTTTTCACTGTGTTATCATCCTCTTTGCTGCAACTACTGATTTTCTTCCATGTTTTGTCTTTGTTTTTACGTAATCGCAAAGTGGGAATCTGCAATCAGAGAACTCATTAGAGCACAACATGAAGTTCAAAAAAATTCTTACCTTCCCTCTCCCTGCTTCCCACTCATGTCTTGATCGAATCATCATTACTTTAAACATGGCTAGCACCTACTTTTGATTCATCCTCGTTATGCTTCTGAAGATGTCTCAGGAGCGTAAAACGAAATTTAAATGTCTTTCCGCACTCTGTGCATTTGAAGTCCAATCTGGGTTGTTGCAATACTTCCTGTTCTTGTATTTCTGAAAAAATAAAACAAACAATGGGGCACCATTGAATACGGAAACACACACGGCCAATTGGGAAAAACTTGGCATCTGAAATGACATCTTAGTCTTACCTGGTGTTTTGGGAATGGGGGTAATGCCCTTAACAGTAACCCCGTTACCACACGGCTGAGGTGTCGCCTCCTTGTCATCGTTGAGTACAGCTGAAGAAACGCACAAAAACCAAGAAAAAAATTATTAGAATTAAAATATGTTTAAAGAACACCTAAAGAACCAATTTTCTGGTCATCATCTCACCTTCCATTTCGTTCAGTAGTCTCAGGTCGTTCGACGCAAGACTTACACCGCTTAATGTTAGAGGAAAGCCAATAGCAGTAGAGGGAGTAATTTGACCCAGCAGCTCATTTATTCGTGAAGTTGACGGGGTTTCCAAGAGTGGCATGGATTGTGCATTCCCGAATGGAGGTGAGTGCAACACTGCAAATCAAAATTGTCATAAATTTCAAAGAGAAAACAAAAATAAATAAAAAGGAACAGCTTAAATAACGAAACGTACAACCAAGGGTCCCAAGAAAATTCTGCTGCTCGCAAAGAGAAGTTTCAAAAGGAACTGAACTGCCTCTGAAAGCTGCAAAGAAAAAATACAAAAAAAAAAAACAGTTATATCAAATAGGCAAATTTTATCCAAAAAGTCAATTCTGTTTTCTGTTGACAAGGTTTAGAAAGGTTAGAGTCAATAAAGTAAATGGAAGTACCGAAGGGATTGTTGTACACGGGCACGGCCAGTGAAGCATTTGGCAAAGAAGACAGAAGTGGTTGTTGCATCTTGTCCGGTGACTCCCCGCTTGGCCGGTCACCCGAATTTACACTGAACCCTGTTCCGGTAGGGCTCGACATGTCTTCTTTTAAACAGTCGTCTAGAACAAGACCAATATGAACGTCAAGATACATTTTTTTCAATCACATCTGTGAGAGTTTACTGCGGGCATTGCTGGAAAACAATTAGAAGCATAAAGAAGCAGAAACAAAGTTAAATTAAACAAAAAAGGCTTTCAAACGCACAACACTGGACGCTGTTAACGACTGAAAAATAATTATTAGGTTAAAAAACAGCAGCAGTGATATGACGCTTAGAGTCAAAGTAAATACACGGAAATAAAACATCAAAATAGCACGTAGAAAGAATGCCACAGTGCCCTTGACAAAGTTACGGTTGGAAAGAGAGAGATAGAGAGAGAGAGAGAGAGAGAGAGAGAGAGAGAGAGAGAGAGAGAGAGAGAGAGAGAGAGAGGTCAAAACGTACCTACCTTACCGAAAAAACTGAATCACCGCTGTCATCTACCTAGATACCACCTATGCGCTAAAAGGCCTGACGCAGCGTCGGGATTCCCGATTCATTAAAAAAGGCAGGGGGGGGGGCGGTTACAGAGGACAATTTTACATTGAACGCGACTCGATGCTTCTACAGCAAGGTGCCAACACTCGCAAACAAAGAGAGAGGGTGAGAGAGAGAGAGAGAGAGGTCAAAACGTACCTAGCTTACCGCAAAAACTGAATCACCGCTGTTATCTACCTAGATGCCACCTATGCGCTAAAAGGCCTGACGCAGCGTCGGGATTCCCGATTCATTAAAAACGGCAAGGGGAGGCGGTAACAGAGGACAATTTTACATTGAACGCGACTCGATGCTTCTAAAGCAAGGTGCCAACACTCGCAAACAAAGAGAGAGGGTGAGAGAGAGAGAGAGAGAAATTGAAATTGAAATTGAAATTGTTTATTTAGGTTTCAATACAAAAGGGCCAAAATTGGAGGCCCCACTGGAGCATGAAACCGCTCTCATTGGGAAACAAAATTATTCTAAGAGAAAAACATAAACGAGTTTGACAAAATAAAGACAAACAGAAAAGAAATATGAACAGAAAACAAAAATTAACATTACATGAATGAAAGGAAAGTACACAGGATATTATTTAAGAAGGCATGACACAATATGCTTTTTAAGTGTAAAAGGTTGGGTGCAATGAATATAATTATATATCTGATACTCATTCCAAATTCTACAAGAGGTAACACAAAAGGACTTATTATATTGGACTGTTCTATGTAGAGGGATAACAAGACTTGAGCTGGATTGCCTGTTCCTACGCTGGGTGTAAGAAGAGGCAAAGCAGAACATTGATAGCAGATAGCTCGGAGCTTGATATTTAAAAATTCTCCACATCAAGGTACCTATTGCTAATTTTTGCCTCTCTAGAATGTTAAGAAAACCAAGTTGTTGGAAGTAAGGAGAGATATGATCATATTTAGGTACATTAACAATAAATCTTACACAAGCATTTTGAGCCCGTTGTAGCTTAATACCATTAGTTACAGATAGATCAGTAAGTAATACAGAGGCATAGTCAAAAGACGGTAAAATCAAACTTTCAACAACTTTTTTACGAATACTAAATGGCAAGAAACAAAAATTGCGTCTAACAATAGCTAGGGTACGAAAAACTGACTGTACTACATTTATACAATGTGGGGTCCAAGACAGTGTAGAGTCAAAAGTAACTCCTAAGTTTCTTACAGTACTCAAGTAAGGGATGCTGGTACCATTTATGTTAATTTCAACCAAAGGTTTTTGCTTTAGCTTAGCTAGGTATGAGGTAGATCCAAAAATTATTGGTTGTGTTTTTTCTATGTTGAGACATAAGTTATGACATTTGGCATATTCAAGAATATTGCAGAGATCAGAATTAACAAGTTCAACAGCATGATCAAGATTGTGTACATCAAAATTTACATAGATTTGCAGGTCATCAGCATATAGGTGATAAGAACAGTGACACAACACTTCAGAAATATCATTGATGTAAAGTAGAAATAGCAGGGGACCAAGGACACTGCCCTGCGGAACGCCAGTTTCAGAGAAAGCCCATTCGGAGACAAAGTTTGTGCCATCATATATTCTTTGGGTTCTGTCACTAAGGTATGCATAAAACCAGTTAACCACTGCATTAGAGAATCCAAACTTGCGTAAGGGAGGGTGGGGCGATTCGTAACAGATTTAGGAATTGCCATACTAATGGTGTATATTCTCCCTACCGGTGTCAAACTCGTGGCAGGTGAGTAGTCTGGCCCCTTATCTAGACTACTTTGGCGCCTATGACTCTCTGGAAACCGGACGTTTTGAAATTTAAGAGGCTTTCTAAACCCTTGCATCTGTTACGAATCGCCCCACCACGGGGTTATTTGTAACAGCCAAGGGGCGTTTTATAACATCCTTAATAATGTGTAAAATATCCGAGGCATTGTAACCACCTCTGACAGAAGTTCTTCGAATGCCCTGCGGACGTTTGAAAATCTACATAGTTCCACTTAAAGTTGACGTGGACCATCTCAGCATTAACAGATTGACTGTGCCAACCCTAACCTCACTTTTGACAATTTCAGAGGATCAGATTAGAGTTAGCCGTATTAAAAGGTATTTTGTGCTGTGCACGTGCATTTGCACTAGGCAAAGAGTAATTTGAGAAATAATTGAAGCATTTGAGTGCATGATTTACTTAAATACTTTCAAAAAACGTGGTCTGTTACGAATCGCCCCCATGCGTGTTACGCAAACAGAACGTCCCCAACAATTACTGGACAAGGTTATGTCAACTAATTCTACGTGGTTACATTGTAAGGGGGTCACACTTCAAGGCTCCATGGGTACTTTGATGGGGATTGATACCTGGAGGGCCTCAGACGGAAAGTTTCTAGAACCCACAATCCAATTTTGGCCATTTTCGGTGTACCCAAAATTTCAGACGCCCTTCAAAACCAAACCTGAGCTCCGATCATAGCCGTTTCGATTGCTAAAGGACCCTCTGCTTCCAGCGGAAGAGGGAGCAAACTCAGATTCCCTTCTGCACCCTCCACTTAAGAAATAAGAGCACGTGTTACGAATCGCCCCTGTTACGAATCGCCCCACTCTCCCTTAACTTTGTTAGTAAAATCCCATGATGAACTTTATCAAAGGCTTTGCTAAAGTCAAGTAACACTTCAAGTACTAATTTTCTTTGGTCTATAGCAAGTCTAATATCTTCCGTTACTTTAAGCAGAGCAGTTTGTGTACTATGTCTAGTTCTGAAACCAGATTGTAACGGGTTGAGTAGATTATGGCTCATTAAGTATTCATAGATTTGTTCATGGACCAGTTTCTCTAGGACTTTTGACAGAAAACATAAGATACTAACAGGACGGAGGTCCTTACATACCATAGGGTTAGGAATCTTAGGAATAGGTAGTATGTTTGCCATTTTCCAAATAATAGGATACACTGAAGATTGTAGGGAGAAATTAAATATGTGTTCCAAAACACAAATCAATTCGATGAGGCAAAGCTTGAGAAACACTACTGACAAATTATCTACACCCACAGCTTTAGATTTAAAAGAGTTAAAGGCTTTCACAATGTCCACTGGAGTGACATATTTGAAGTGAAAAATGTCATCACTAATAGCTGGACAGCTCTCATAGTAAAGCATTGTATTGTGGACTAAATTAATATTATCAACAGTAGAAACCTTCAGATAATGATGGTTAAGATCATTTGCTGTAACATTAGAGGGCATAGGACTTTTCCTTTTGTTCTTTGAACATAAAGTATTTATATGTGCATATACATCTTTTGAGGATTTACTATTTTTAAAAATATCATGAAAATATTTTGCTTTAGCATTTTTGATAGCCTGTTTAGTCATATTGCGGAGCTGTCTATAGGATTCATAGTCATCTCTATTATTTGTACGAATATGCTTTTTCCTTGCTTTATTACGTTGAGAGATCATATGTAGAAGTTCAGCAGAGAACCATGGAGGATTTGAATGTTTAATGCTAATAGTTTTGAGAGGAGCATACTTATCCATTAAATCATTAATTATCACATTGAAATTCTCAATCTTTTCATCAATAGTTGGAGCATTATAAACGTCCAACCAAGAAAGCAAAGACACCTCACCTCTTAGAGATTCAATATCAATATTTTTATAATCTCTATAGGTTATGCTGTGTTTAACAGGGGTGCTTACCTGTAACTCAGCTATGGCATAGATTAAATCATGACTAGAAAATTCAGGGGCCACTGTTTGGCCATGTTCAATAATAAGGTCGTTAAAATTACTGGCTATAACATCAAGAATGGAATCACAGAGAAATGTATGGTAAGTTGGTTCAAAGTTCAAGGGGGTTAGATCACACAAGGACAAACATTCTTCCACATTATTTGAATAGAAAGTATTACGTCCAAAGCCAGCATTTAAATCTCCACATAACATTGCATATTTATAATGGGGCAAGAATTCAGACAGCACAGTAACCACACTTTCCATGTAACCAACCTTAGGGGGCCTGTAAACACAGGCAAAAAGAATTTTATCACTAGTGCACTGTACCTCCAGTATGAGAAACTCGGGTTTATAAGCATCACCATCAGATGTAGCAAGGACCTTCACTGGAAGCCTATCAGAGACATAAACAGCAACTCCACCACCAGCCCGCTTATTTCTATTAACACAGAAAGCATTAAAATTAGGTAACTCAGTCTTACTTGTACAGTTGTAGAATGTTTCACTAACAGCAATAATGTCGAAAGAGCTATCACAAAAAGCATGATTAAATTCAGTAAAATGTACATCGTCATTTAGAGATTGTGCATTTATATGGGCAATTTTTAAACAATTTTTATACCTTCTTGAGATTGACTTTAAGTAAGGATTTAATAAATCTATCTTATTCATAAATTATATGAAAGAATGAAAATAAAGCAATCAGTACAAAGAAGTAGAAAAATAATTACAAGTTAACATATCTTTGCTAAATCTTCCTCAGACATAATTTTAACTGAGTTGCGTGAGGACTCAGATTGTTTGGCAAACAAGTTTCCATCTCTGATCCAAACAAATTTCCATTGAGCCTCGTTGGCCTTTTGTTTGGCCTTCCAACGGAGAGACTTGAGTTCAGGGCTCACTTGGGCGTACACAAAAATTCTTCCACCGGCGTTGCCTCCAATAATGTCATTGTTGTAGATATTTTTGTTCTTGACAGACACAATTTCTTCTCTCTTCTTGCGTGAGGACAATTCAACAATAATAGGTTTAGGTTTCCCTTCAACTCTGGTTGGAACTCTGTGAGCACATTCAATATCCTGATGGGAAAGGGTGACATTCAAATTCCGTGCCACATTTAGAATGATTTCTTCCACATTTTCAGACGGCATCTCTATCACACCATGAATTTCAAGGTTCTTCCTTCTAGAATGATTTTCAAGTTGAATCACTCTCTGCTTCAGACTGTGAATTTCTTTGTCTTTTGCTTCACTGGCTTTGGTGAGACGATCAACCTTCTGCTGCATGCTTTTAAGTTGACCCAGAATGTCATTCTGGCGTGACAAGAGTTCATCATAACTATTGCTCATGTACTCTTGGCTCTTCAGGGATTCACTTTGACTTGCCTGGACCGCTTTCAACATATTTTTGACCTCATGGATACTGTCTTGGAGTTTTTTCATCTCATCATCTTCCTTCGTCTGCTTCGGCGGCATTGTTTACAGCAACAGCTTACTGCGGGTAGTGGAGGATTATCGACACTAACAGCTTGCCGGCCGCTAACCTCACTTTAGATTCACCAAAAAGTCAATTTGCCACCAAGGACAACACTGATGGTTTCCAACTGGGATTTATATCACCAAATGTCCTCTGTTTGCTTCCGTAACTACTGATATATCTTAGTAGATCAAACTCGCGCCAGAAACAGCAAAATAAAGCTTTAAAAACTGACTCAGAAAACAGGCCTCTTTCTCAGGAGAGAGAGAGAGAGAGAGAGAGAGAGAGAGAGAGAGATTCTTACGTGGTAAGACAAAGTAAGAAACAAATAACAAAACGATACCAAAGGGAATGAAAACAAAACAAAAAACAATTTGTGTGTTTGCAGCAGCCGTTGTGACCAGGCTAGAGGCACATGGGGCAAACAATATTGGGCGCGGTCACGGAGATTCCGGCCAATCATTGTGATCCACGCTGCGAGTAAACAGTGTTGTTTGTGATGTGCGCAGTGTGTTTGAAGCTAGAAGAAAATTCTAGACAAGTCCATCACACGGTCACTTCGCTTCAAACATTCAATGCACAGGCTGGGCCACATTTGCATTCAGTGCTCTCCACTGCCGTCAGGACACAGATATTTTGCAGGAAACATTGCACACCAAAAAAACAACACTAACAACCAAGTTCATTTTTACAATAAAGCGTTTATCCATTTTCGGTGATCGATCTCCTTTAAATGTGGGTAAAAATGAAAAATGACCTAAACAGCCCCTAAATGGGCTCGGAGGGGCTCGATTCCCAACGCGGGAGGAAATTATGGCCATTTCAAGCACATTTGATTTTATAATTTTTTTTGTCAGACCTCTCGTTTGCAAGTTAGGGTTAAAAGTGTAGTTAGGCCCTAGCGAACGGGTGGTTCATCCCCCGGTCGTGCAAATAAAAAAACCCTCTGTTAATATAAGGCTGGAGCCTAGGCTAGGCGTTAAGGTACAATCCGTTGTTGGTTTTTCATGTTTGTTTAATAATTCAGGGAAGATTGAACAAAAAGGGGTGGTTTTTACGGTGAAAGGGATGAGTTCCGACGGCAATGACAAATGAGGATAAAGGGCAGGGGTTAGGCCGCACGCACAGAGGGTTGGACGCACAACAACGACGTCGCTTCCCCGGCAACAACAGCATTACAGAAAGCAGCATTTTTCCCTAGTTTAAATTTTCGCGCCTATCTCCGCCATATTTTTTTTTTTGAATGCGCAGCTTCCTGTATGAAAAATGGCGCTTGCAGCTTCACCTCTAACATCTAGAGGGTGCTAAACAGGCAAAAACCACGAAAAAAAGGATTTATTATACTACCCGTTCGAATTTTGACACGTGGTTTGCGCCAAAATAAAGATCACATCACTACGCACAAGGGACATTGGTAGGAACACGATTGCAGCAACGTGACAAGGACAATTGACAAAAGATTAATAAACTAACCCCCTAACCTCTGATCCGCCACGTGGTCGTAGCAAAATCAAGATAAAACAATGTTTGTAGCACAATTCGATGCAGATTTGACTTGCCAAAGATGAAGGGTGCTCCCACGAAGAAATTTTCAACTCGGAGAAAGCAGATGGCAACAAATACAAACGAAACTCAGGTGAACAAACCAACATGAAGACTTCGAGCACACTCGCGAACAATGTGAGAAAAACACACGGGTGCGTTCAGTTGACAACCACTTCCTGAAGACCGCCAGAGGCCTGTTCACATAAGGGTCCAGCGCAAATGCACATAGAGGCCGCCATGTTAATTGCGCGGTCTGTTTAAAAACAAAGCCAGATCGGAGCACCGTTTCAGCAGGGCGTCTTCGGGGGCCCCGAAGGGACCCGAAGCCCCTCGGTGTGGTTCGGGTACGGTCAACAGTCAAATGGGGCAAGGCCCGAACTCGGGAACGGCGGCCGATGGCGAGACGGTGCCAACGGGGCTTCGTCAAGGGTTCCGAAGGGACCGGAAGCCTCTCGGTGTGGTTCGGGTACGGTCAACAGTCAAATGGGGCAAGGCCCGAACTCGGGAACGGCGGCCGATGGCGAGACGGTTCCAACGGGGCTTCGTCAAGGGTTCCGAAGGGACCCGAAGCCCCTCGGTGTGGTTCGGGTACGGTCAACAGTCAAATGGGGCAAGGCCCGAACTCGGGAACGGCGGCCGATGGCGAGACGGTGCCAACGGTGCTTCGTCAAGGGTTCCGAAGGGACCCGAAGCCCCTCGGTGTGGTTCGGGTACGGTTAACAGTCAAATGGGGCGCGGCTCTGTTTTTAAGGCTGCAGCCGCTAACGCCCCCCTTTTTTCTCTTCCTCGTAGTCGGCGTCGTCGTTTTCGTCGCTGCTGGCGCTTCCCGTCGAGAAGGCAAGAAAGGTTCGGGGATCACACCAACAGAATGGATATAGAGACCAAATTCACTCTAAAAACCAGACTGTTGGGCAACCCCCTCTTCTTCTCCAATAGAGGCGAGCCTGCACTCCTTCGACGCTTCACATGTACTGCAACAACTTCAGACAAGTCGTACAAAAACATGGCGTGCGTTAAAGGAGTGCTTCTCTCTGCGACGTAAATGAAGGTAGTGGTGTGGCTAGAAGAAATCAACAAGACACAAGCAAACAAAAAAAATTCTTGTAAAGTACCAGAAATGCTGTAGAAAAATTGGGTTCAG
The DNA here is from genome assembly GCA_030522485.1 of Stenchaetothrips biformis. Lineage (NCBI taxonomy): Eukaryota > Metazoa > Arthropoda > Insecta > Thysanoptera > Thripidae > Stenchaetothrips > Stenchaetothrips biformis. Next base: position 14,619,110 of record CM060097.1, read on the forward strand.
TGATCCTTGCAACGAGAGAAGGAATGAGGAATTTAAAAAAAAGTAAACACCGATGCGCAATTTGAGAGAACAAACAATAACATCTCTTTTTCTGAAGTTTATTCCTTCCTTTTTTAGCACAAATTTCCCTTGTCTCAAAGGCATACACACTCAAATACACACACACACACACAAATAATAAAAAAACAATGTCGGTGCAAGCAATTCAAATGGGACATCTGCAAAAGAGAAGGAAATCACTCCTTACCCCATGTCAGTCATTGTCAAGTTTGTTTCTTGACCACGGCAAAGAAAAAAGGGAAAAGTCAAGCGTAAACATAAATTTTTGTTGTACTTGAATTGCTGAGTTTTGCATAGAAATAAAAGCTTTGACGGCATAGCCGAGAAAACACAAAAAATGCCTTAAACGAAAAGGCACAAACTACTTAAGAGGAAGAAAAATAAATACAGTCATCTGCGTCGGGTAAATAAAAATCCTTTTGCTCCAAAAAGAAAAAAAACTTGAGCTTGATGACTGTAGTTCAAGAATGAAGCCATGTGTCTTATAAAATTTGTCGTTATGCAGCGACGAGATACCTGAAACATACAAATACTAATTCTCACACACACTCACACACAAACAAAGAAAGAAAAACACGGTCCAAAAAGAGTATTTGAAAGGAAAGTTAAAAAAAAGGCACGATGAAAGGTTAAAAGTTCTTACTTGTTTCACTCATTCATCATCTGACCGCCTCAAAATATTTCGGTCGACAATATTTACAGTTTTCACATCTGACCGCAGGCCTCCCATAAGTTTTCTTTTGCCACCAAATATACTGTCGACGACCAGGATGACAATATGGGCAAGGCTCTTTGCTCTGCCAAGTGCAACGTAGAGCTGGCCATGTGAAAAAACAGGTGTCTTCAAGTACAAACCTACTGTCTTCGGGTTTTTTCCCTGACCTCTGTGAATTGTGTAGGCGTATGCAGGCCGTAATGGAAATTGAATTCTTACAAGTTTGTGAGGAGGTGCTACATCATCGTCAGTCAGCCTTATTCGTGGCAAGAGAATGCTTTTTCCTTGGGAGATTCCGTTTAATATTTTGACTTCAAGTACATGAACACCTATGTGTTGCAGAATGCAGAGAGTGCCGTTAACTAAGCCCCTTGCAAAACAAATATTTGAGGGAATCATGTAAACGGCACCAATTTTGCACAATAATTTGTGGGGCCCCATTCCAGGTGGATTTGTTGACGCTGCAATCTCGTCCGGGATGGTGAAGTCAGCGTGTTCATCCTCCTCTTCATCCTCTTGTTGCTGCTCTCCTAGGTCAATAACTCGATTTGGATCACCTTTTTCAAAGAATGAAGTTGCCATTCTGTCAATAGCCGAGCCAGGCAGTAAATGAAGAATGACGAGTTCATTCACTTCATCACACTCTTGGTTTCTTGGAGCGAAAATGGCAGCATTACCAGAATGGAAGTCCCCCTGGAAAACTTCTTGGATCAGGTGCTGAACATCATTTGCAAATCTGGTCACTTTCTTTGACTTGCCACGCTTTGCTTTTTTCCAAGTAGCTGGAATTATTATAGATGAAGGTTCTTCTTCCATATTGGCAGTGCCATCCCCCACTTTTTGTACCCAGGCGGCAAATTCCGGGTCACTTACAGCTCTTCGGTTTTCAGTTAATTTTATTTTTCTAAACGATGGCCACAGACGGTGATTAAAGACACAGTTGTCCTCGACTGTGCCCTCAAACGCTCTCGAAACAATTGGGAGAACTTGTTTGAAATCTCCCATTAGAACAACTACTTTCGCCCCGAAATTGTCATACATGTTTTCAGAAACGGAAGACAAGCACCTCTCAATTACTTCAAGCTGCCACTTCTTCATCATAGACACTTCGTCAATTATGTGCACAGCAGCGTTCGAAAGGGCTTCGGCCTCGGGGGTACCAAGCCTTATCCAAGAAAGACTTTCTGTGCCATCCTCGTTCGGCCTTGGTCTGACGCCATACGTCGACGCCGTGGTTTTTGCATCCGGCAGTTCCATCGACGCAGTGCCACTCCAGGCTGAACACACGACGTTGACTCCATGATATGTGAGTAAGTCCTCTTTTATGGCATGAGCGAGAAATGTCTTGCCGGACCCTGCGGGTCCAGACAAAAAAAAGAGTCTTGGCGTGGCACACACATCTCTTGCTGCGGCTGTTATTTCATTGAACGCCTGTTGTTGGGCCGAGTTAAGACTCTCCGATTTCCTTTTTTGTCCTTCCTCATAAATCGGTGGGCACCACGGAACGCCAGCAACCTCATCTCCCAAATCAATAACTCTGCTCCCCTTCTTTTGTCCGTCTTCAGTTGAGCGTTTTTTAGGAGGCTGAAAGTCGAACGTTTCAACGTTGCCCTTGCTCCTCAGGAGTGCCCAGATCTTTTGCTTAGCCACTCTCTTAGCTTTACGGTCAGGCAAACCCTTCTCGGCAACAATGTCCCCGATCATAGATTGCCAGGACATCTGCCAGACGTCGTTGGCGTCTTCAACTTTATTATTCATAAGGAGGAGGGCAAACAGGAGTCGCCGCGAGTCACAGCTGCCGATGGTAGCTGCTTCTGCCATTGTTTCACGGGCTGTATTTCCAGAGTACAAGAGCCCGCGTGCTTGACATGCCTCGTGGAATGTGTTGTATTCAACACCCTCTACACATTTAAGGTCTTGGAAGGACGTAGGTGATCTGACATTTACAAGAAGAATGTACAGCGCATACAACTCCGTGTTAGAAGCAGACACAGGTGACACCATGCCGAGGGCTTTCGAAGTGCTTATAGGTAGCCACATACCATTTTTCCAAGAAAAATGTTCCACTACCTCACTATAAAGCAAATCTGTAGTCAATGTATTATTTTGCTGCCGCCCTTGGTCACACAGTTTTAAAAAGGCAATCAGTTTGCTGTTTGGTGCTTTCCTAACAGCCTCTTCAAGGGCTGCCTTCGACGTGCCTGAGAACACAAAAACAAAAGAAAAATCGATTAAATCTGTTTCAGTTGTTAACAAAATTATCTTAAACCGAGAGTTGTATATTTTTCAAGAGGGCTACCTCGAATGACGACAGGATCATTTTGTTCCAAATGAACTGGAAGTATTTCCAAGTGATTTGAAAAGAAGACGTCCTTTGAAAATTCATGTTTGCCGAAGATTTTGGACACTGCTTGCGTGGCGTTCATTGTCCTCCACTGCCTTCGAAACTCAATTTCATTCCACTCGTAAAATTCCTTTGTTCCAGCATTGCTTTTTACAAACGCAGACATAGACATGTTAGTTGTAGAAGAAAATTGATTGTTTTTGAGGATGTACCTAAGGAGTTAAAATAAAAACCAATTAGGATCTGAAGAAATACCTTAAGAGAAGAATGAAATGAATAAATTAATTTTTAATAGATAAAGAATTAGATAATTAACTAAATACATAAGTAAGTCATTACAATTTGCGTGGCTTGAGACACTTTTCAAAAACAGGAACAATGTGTTGTTCTTTTTTATACTGACCCGAAAATGTATTTAAACGATCCGATCCCACGGCACAACTCTGCATAATGGTCACCCCACCTTGGGAGACACCTTGAAAAATGAGGCTTGATATCAGCATTTGTGACGGGCCTGTCATAGCCTTCCACAGTAATTGAAGCTCCTTCTCTTCTTCTCGGGAAAACTCTGTTTCTGGTGATGATTGTTGTCTCTAGAAGGTTCCGAGGAAAGTTGTTTTTGCATGTCATGGCATGACCCTGTCTGCAAACTGCCTTGTCAGGATAAACGTCACAGGGTGGATGAATGCTAAATTTTTTTACAAAGCTTTGTAATATTGGGTCACTTGGTATCTTAGCGGTTATGAACGCATTAATTTGTTCTGCGGTTTGTGGAACATCCTGTGGTTCCATGAAGAAGATTATATGAAGATGAGGGTTGGCTGGAAAACAAAAATACTAGTTAACAAAAATTTCAACAGTTGTTAAAAGTTTTGTTTGTAAGAAAACAAAAAAAAAACTCATTATGAGGAGTAACAAACAATGCCACACACAGACGCACATTGCAAATGTACCAAACGTTAAAAATAAAAAAATAAAAAGAAGATGCTTACTGTTTTTTTGCGTCTCTTTAACTCCAAGCCATGCTAAACATTTTCCAAGTATTTGTTTTTGAATAACATCATTCATTAGTGTGACAATGCGCATAGTAAAGCTTCTTGATGTAAGATCAGGTCTCCAATAAACGTATCGTGGTCCTTGACCCTCAAGTTCTAGCTCTTTCATGAGTTCTTTATTTGCAGGATCCAGGGTGAGAGTAAGCATCCACGTTGGGTCGGTAAACTTTCTTCTCATGGCCAATCCAGTCAGAAAGCAGTACCTTACATGACGGAATCCACTGGCAAAAGACGAGGGAAGGACGGTAACCTTTCCAATTTTCTTATTGTCTTTCTTTGCCATATCTTTAAGTATTTCATTCACATGTTGTCTGCTGTCTACAGGGTTGTTAAAGTTAATTTCAAAATTATCGGCGATAATCGGATAACGATAAGTTAATTTTATCGTTAACGTTAACTTGATAACTTTTCCTGAAACGTTATCGTTATCAAGTTATCGTTAACACAGCCTAATTTAACTTATCGATCGATAAGTTAACTTTTTTTAGTAACAGTATATAAAAACGCTCATCATGCATCAATACGTTTAAATATTGTTAATTTTTTTGAATTTATTTTATATAATTTTGAACTGATTTTTCCCGTCCAGGAGTGCAATGATGACACCTAGTTCTTGAATTAAAGCGTCAATTACGAAATTGGCATTTTTTCCCCCGGTTTTTTAATGGATCCTTTCAACTACGTTAACTTATCGAATCCGATAAGTTAAACTTATCGTTAACTTGATAAGACTTTCACGGCCGTTATCGTTATCAAGTTAACGATAACGGGGGTCAGAAATTAACTTATCGCTAACTTGATAACGAAAAGAATTAACTTTAACAACCCTGGCTGTCTATGAATATTTCTTCTTGAAATCGCTCGTAGAACGACAGTCTTTCTTCCTCTAGTTTAAGTGCAGCGGCGATGACGTACTCTAAAAACAACCTCTGTCCATGATGAAGGGGTGAAAAGCTGTTCTCTCTCACCATGAGACGGCTAGCGTAATACGACTGCATAGAATCGAACCGCGTCTCATAATTATCAGCCACCCAGTACTCTTCTTCGTCTATTGCAACCAGCAAATTATCCCTTCGTCGTTTTTCACCACAATGATCAAAATAGCTGTCTTCACCATGCAGGTGAAAAAGGGGGAATGCAAGAACGTCCAAAAGTGCACGCCTTCTCTTGATTGGACGAAGATTTTTCTGGTATTGGTTTTCATCTTCACTCGCCACGTCCTGAGCTCCTTGTCTCTTTACTTCGGCGTCGTTTTGTTGCAAGAAGGGGGGAAGCCTTACATTAATTGCAAAATCATAACCTTCCCCTGCTTGGAGATTGCAATAAACAGCGCACAAGCCAGATCCAATCGGTGGAACCAAAACGCTTTCACCGTTCCTTACAGCATTAACATAATCGCGATCTATGCCGAATAAGTTGCTTTTAGGTCGTGGATTTATGACAACAACTGCATCTGCCAATTGCTCGTCCGCATTCCTGAGCACTTCCCCAGCAGTCACGAGTGCTTCGCAATACGGGTTGTTGGACCGCAGGTAATCTTCCAAATCAGTAAAAATTGTTGAATCTATGTTCTGGCAGTGTTCGTTAAAAGAGCGTCTTCTCAGAGCTGCATCTTCTTTTTCAGCTATCAGAAATGCATGAGCCGCACTTTGATACCTGTCATGCTCTTCCGGGGCAAACACGTGGCCCTGGTACGTTAGCTTGCCCGCAAAGTAAACCATTTTGAGGCCGTGATGGTCATGAAAGTTTCGTTTCACCACAATGCTGGCCATGGCGAAACTACTGTTGATTACCTGGATGTTTGCACGAAATTGCCGTGCTCTCGGATTTTTAGCCACATAAAGCTGTTTTATATGTGTTGCAGGTTCTTTAAATTTGGCCTCGGCCGGGGCTCTAAATAAACCGTCGTGGCCGCAACAGACAGATGGTGTTTGCGTTGATTTCATATCTCCTCGACCAACTAACTTTTCTGATGGCCAAAAAAGTGCCCCACAGCTCGTTTCTCCTCTGTTGCACTTAACAGACATAGTACCAAAATCTAAGGGCTCCGACTGACCGGATTCACCAGCACAGGTCAGACCCCATCCGAAGTGCGAACATGTTCCTCTCGTTTTTGCAATTTCACCACGAGTTTCAATAACGTCTGGCAACAAAAATCAAAACAGAAACGATCAATAAAACGTTGCAAAACAATAAATATTACTAAATGTATTAGATGCGAAAATAACAAAGACATTAAAACAAAACAAGAAAAAGGAAAAGTTTTTTTTTTATGGCGAAACAGGACTAATAAGATTAACAACTTACGTGGAGGCGCTATTGGCAAACCGTGAGGGGTTCTTAAATTCGTTTGGCGAGCAGCAACACCCTCTCCTCCAGGGCAGATGTAAGGAACATGAGAGGTTTGATTTAGAAGTTTGACTGTCATCATCTGAATCAGATAATTTGAAACTTGAAGCATCCGAAAATTGCTCATCAAAATCGGGATCAGCTTCTTTGACATCCCCTAAATGTGATCCTTGACTCAAATTTTTTTCATTTACTGTCAAAATAGATGAGAGTGATGTGGAAACCTAACGTGAAGAAGAGATGTAATAAGTAACGACCTTTATCTTTTTAAAAAAAAAAGGAAAACAAGATGAGGGAGTCAATTTACAAATGACTATGAAACAATTAATCAAAACCTGACAAGGAAGAACAGTTAAACCTTTACGGTGCCCTTTACTTACTTCCGGAGCTGCCTGAATGTTGTCAATGAGACCATCCGCATCACATACTTTCTCATACATGGCCATGTAAGTCTGCAGCTGAACTTCTCCACAGTTAAGGTCAATGGTTTCGATCGGCTTTATCAAAAATGAAACGAGAAAAACAAAATTAACTTTACCAAATACTTTACATTGTAAACCAAAATAAAACTAAAAACTCTTGTTTCCTTTAAAGGTGACATGCCCTTCAAACCTTAGAATCATCAAAGAGAAGTGTTCCTGTGGTTCGCCAACAAGCTGCCCTGTAGTGCCCTGAGTCTGCAGTTGGGCCTGAATGGAGAATGGCTCCAACAAGCTTATAGTTGACATTGTTTACAGACAAAGCCGTAGACACTGCAACTTTTGCAACGGACCGTTCTGGTGCAAGTTTTTGAACATTAAACGTAAACCTAAAACATGAATACGATAAAAACTCAACAAACGCAAACAGTGATGAAAAGTATTAAGCAAAGAATGGAAGAAAGTGAAAATTGAAACATGGTTTTTAAATATTTTTGTTAAATGTATGACTTTTGTTTTCCAGTTAAAGGAAAGGAAATGGAAACCCTTCCAGTTTTTCCTTCAATCAATGCAAAATTATTTCACGCACCGACTTAATTGCACACTCAGCAAGTCTGGCAAAGAAATTGGCACTTCCATCAATGAGAAGTTTGTGTCCATTTTGCAAAGAGAACAGTGGAGTTCACTGACAGATTTCAATGAGTTAAGCAACGAGTCTTGGGTTGTGCCATTTATGGGAACCTGAACCGAAATGAATGGTTGATGTGATACGATTTTCATCTGACATTTACTGCAAACACCTGGCAAAAAATGAATGAAAGAAATTGGTATTTACAAGTTAAAAAACCGTCGGTCACTATGGTTATATTAAAATATGCATTCCTCAAATCATCTTCTTACCTTTCATTTCCATTTCACCAGCAGAAAACGCATCTTGGCCGAGACATTTCTGAATTTTCTCAAACAGATGTTGAAAAAAAGCATTAGCGTCCTGCTGCTCCAAAAATTCTGAGTCCGGCAAAATTTCTTAAAGAAAAAAGGGAAAACTACTTTGTTTACACGATAAAAGATCACTTCATTTCATATTCAAGATGTGTTTCGCGAGCGGTTACCTTTCAATTTGGCTGCCACATTAGTAGGCGCAACGCTGCTTGACCCTTGTTTAAGCCCTCGAACATTCTCATAATCTTTAAACATGTCGCAACAAATACAAGCTTTGTTCTTGCAGCAAACACAATGCTTTTTTATCGTTTGAAGAAATAATTTGGAATTGAAGAGCAACTGAAAAGGAAATATCCGGATAAAAACAAGAAACTGTTACAATTTTATGTTGCTTTTTTCATAAGAGTAAGGTAGAGTTTATCGTGGGGTAAAGTATACTGTAAGCAAGGGTTTTGCAAAAACAGAAAAAAAGGCACTTACTTGTAAAACTGAGTTTATGAAGCAAGTATTTCCTAAATTCAAAAATCCAGCAAGTGGCAAATCATCTTCTGTAATGTTAACATTGACTTCAATTTGCTCACTTGAATCTGCCTTTGGTTTCCAAGTAGAGATAGGAAAACTATGCTTTCAGAAACGCCCGATTATGCCCTTAATTTTTAGCCAATTATGCTCTGTTTATGCGGTCAAAATGGCTCAATTATGCGCCTATTATGCTTTGTTTTTGGCCAAATTATGCGTTTTTATGCTTTTTTGTCCCACAAATTAGGCGAATTGCCAAAAACAGGTTAAAAATGGTTTGAACAGTTCTTAAAAATATTTTGGTTTCATTTTCAACATGAGGTTGTGGAAAATGTGTACAGAATCGCTTGAATTCACTATGAAATTCTTTTATTTGTGAGATATACAAGATACAAGTAAATCACATACAGTCACATTAATAAAACACATTTGTGTTTGTGTTTCACAATCACAAGTTGTGTAACATTTTCACAGAAGTACAGCACACGTTAAAAAACCATTGGCATTGGATCATCAGGGTCTACAATAAAACTGTCATCATCATCACAAAGAGCAGCTGCCTGTTCTTGCTCATCATGGTTTCCAGTTGAAGAACCATAAGTTTCAGGATCACTTTCAAGATCTATCTCATCACTAAAATACATGCACATCATTATTTCTGCATTTTCAGCACTCAGCCTGCATCGTTTAGGACTAAGGATGTCACTGTATGCCGAAAACGCCCTTTCACTGTCTACATTTGACACTGGCATGTGTACAACTTGCAAACACAATGTAACAAATTTTGGGTGTTCACCTTTCATTGATAGCAATGCATCGCTCAGTACATCATCGTTTTTTTTTCCTGACTTTAGAGCTTCTTTAACAGAATCTGTCAACAGACTATGCAACACTTTAAAATTAGCCAAAGGAATAACATTCAACAAGGGAATATTATTTTTGGCATTCTCAAAGTCCCTGTCAGAACAACCTACCACAATTTTGCTTGGGTTGAACAAAGTTTGGGTGGCCTGAAAGAAATTTTTGGCAGTATCATTAAATAAATAATCGGACAAAATTTCATCACATTTTTTAGCTACAGCTTTCATCCTTTCACATACACCCTTTTGCTTTTGACTAGACAATTTCAGGAGACTAGCTTTAGTTTCTTTGTATAATATTGACTTGACATCACTAGCAGATCCTAGTAAATGGAAAACCTTCTGAATTACAGATACTTTGGAATAGACTAGATGAGACATAGGGTAGAGAGATCCTTCTAAATACAATATTAAATCACACACACTAGCACAATATTCTTCAACAAAGTCAGCCTCAGTTTTTATGACCTTAAGGTCATCTGCATTCAATTTCCTAAAATATTGCACAGATTTTACCTCATTTTCAGGTACAGTGTTTGCATAGTCTGCAATATCCTCTACCCGCAGGAAAAGGATCATATATGTGCCATATATGGTGCGTCATATATGACCATATATGATTCATATTAATTGGGCATATATGTTCCATATATTGTTCATATATGTACCATATTAAAATCATATATGTTGCATATATGATTCGCGACATATATGTATCATATATGACATAAGACTCATATATGACACTATGTACATCATATATGATCCGTGTACAATTCTCTTCATATAAGACACATATATGAAAGAATTTTCATATATGTTTTTTGTATGAATCGTATATGAAGGAATTTTCATATATGTTTTTTGTATGAATCGTATATGAAAGAATTTTCATATATGTTTTTTGTATGAATCGTATATGAAAGAATTTTCATATATGTTTTTTGTATGAATCGTATATGGAAGAACTTTCATATATGTTTTTTGTATGAATCGTATATGAAAGAATTTTCATATATGTTTTTTGTATGAATCGTATATGGAAGAATTTTCATATATGTTTTTTGTATGAATCGTATATGAAAGAATTTTCATATATGTTTTTTGTAGGAATCATATATGAAAGAATTGGCATATATGTAGTGTGTATTGTGGATATGACTCATATATGATTGCAAAATCATATATGGATTAAGGTCCAGCCATATATGAAGTGTCTCTCATATATGGGTCACCTGCATCGTATATGATTCATATGCATCATATATGAGTCATACAAATTTCATATAAAAGGCATAAATTGATGATAAAGAGCTGTGACTTGGAAGAGGAGAACTGTGAAACAAATTAAAAGCATCCGAAGTGAACATTTTTACTGAGATCAGTAAAGTATAGAAGAGAACCTAATCTTTGGACATTAGACTAGTCTTATGAAAGGATAGGAACTCCTTTAAACAAAAAATAAAAATGAGATCGCAATTGCACATGCACCTCTCTGACAAACTAGAGATTCAGAACAACTGCCTCGGTAACTGAGCAATACTTAACTTACAGCTAAAGAAACAAAAAATGCAAGATTGAAAAGGCACAAACTAGGAACAAGTTTCCCTTATTATTTAAAATAACAGTCTCGCTCAACAACAAAATAATAAATTCACATTATCTAATATTATAGTGTGTTAAGCAGGTCACAACGAACAAACAAATAAACTTAAAAGAATAGAGAAACTAGAAATGCAACCCGTACTGGTAACTGCAAGTTACACGAACAAAAAATAAAGATAGAAATGGCACAAAAGTCCTTACAAAAACAGTCTTGCTCTGAACAACAATATGTATTAGTTACTCCGCATTATCTTGTATTATTACTAGAAACAGCCTATTGAATACCCAACTCCTTCTTAAGCCGGGGGCGAAGGTCGACGAGCTTCTGGCGTAATTGGCTAATTATTTCCTTCTTGGTTTGAGTAGGGCTCCATTTCTTTACTGCTTGGCGATGCAGAGCAACATCTGTAAACAAAAACATGACAAAAAATTACTGATCTTACTTTCTGATTAAATGTAAGTTAACCAAGTCGCACATTACACACTACAACTCATTGGACAAAGTACAAGTGGTGCGACAAATATACAAAAAGGTAATATTTTCACTTTTTCTTAGCATTAAATCTTACCAGCTATAACAGCGATGACGTCAGCAGGCAGGGCTGGCTTTTGAGTAATATTAGCTTTTCCTCCAGCGCGATATTGCCCACCAGACACACTGTGGGTATACAGAGCATTGTCAGTGAAGGCGGCCACCAGGAGGCTCTTAGCAAATGTTGTTGCATTGTCTTTTGACTTTGCATATGTTAAATCCTTCGTGGATATGTAAAATTTCTTGTCGGCAAGCTCTTTTGACCGCCCCTGAACAAGAACAACCTGCAGAGGAGTAAGATCATTAATAAATGAAAGTTGAAATAATGCAATGAAGATTTTAAGATTTTTGAATCCTTACATCCTCATCCCCTTCCTTCCATCTCAGCACAGATTGCCTCTTTGCAGTTGCATTTGACTCCTCTTTGGATTCTTTGTTCTTCTGCTCTGTTTCTTCTTTTTTCTTCTCCTCCTTTTCATCTTTGTTCTTTTCTTCCTTTCCATGTTTCCTTTTCTTCTTTGACTTCTTCTTTTCTTTTTTGTCTTCCTTCTGTTCTTCTTCACCTGAGACAAACATGAAAAATAAATACAAGGCAATAACGTAGAAATAAAATTGTCACTTTAAGTGAGAAACTAATTGGGCTTAAGTTGCTCATACAGTGACCTAATAAAACTCACCAGTCATTGAAATTCACTGCACGCTAAAGTAGTTGTATCGTCTGTCTCCAATGACATAGCCAGCCAAGCCAGCCATGTGGCTGCTTTCTTTTAACATAACAGGAAGTAGTTTTGTGGATTTCTCCCACAATGAAATCAATTATCTCAGCTCAACAAGTTTTTCCACCTTTAGTCTCCTGCACCATATGTTTCAAATAAAATTGTTGGACAAAGTGTTTGGCTTTGATTTTTAACTGTTATGTAAGTGTGAAACACAGTCTCGCAGCAATCAACTTTCCTAATGCGCTGGGATTATTTTTAGTCTTTCCATGACCACACTGGTCATGAACAGGCTAAAAATGGTCAACTCATTGGGAATGTTGATTCCTGCAAGACTGTGCACCACAAAGAAACAGATTAAAATGAGAACCAAACACTCCATCCAACAATATGAATTTAGACTTTCATGGTGACTGAAGTCATAAAACGAAAACTTACTGAGCTATGAGGTGGATGAGTTCTTTGTGGAAGAACAAAACTGCTTCACGCACTGATAAAAGAAAGAAGCCATATGACCAGACACAATGCGCTCATGTCACAGAGTCAAAAGATGCAACAACATGAAGTGAAATGGAATGAGTGATGGGCTTTCTAAAATCATTGCAAGAGCACCTTCAAAAACTTTGAATTAATAGCCTCAGAGCAAGATTGCATGAATAAAATATAAAAATACACACCTTCGTCTGAGTCTTCAAATACATCTACTACAAATGAGCCGGCACCTTTAATAGATTCTCCTGTAAAACAGCAGAGGATTGATAAATAAACAACCACTCTGATGCAAAACCAAGGATCACACACAATAAAACATACTCTTGAGGGGCTTCTCAGAGGATCCATCCTGATCTGAAGTTGAGTTCTGGTCAATAGATTTTCCTTTCGAGTCAGTAAGATCCAACGACTTAGTCGACTCATTGTCAGTCACATCATCAGAGGGTTGGCCATCGGTTAGAGTCTTGGTAGGGTCAGTGTGGGCCTCACGTTTCCCTTAAAGTAATAACAATAAAAAAGACATGAGTCAAAATCGTGAGTAGAAACCACAATTACCTTCCAGACCTATTGAACTTACCATTACTAGCCCTGGGACCAGATCTCAATTTTTTCAACATAGTTATATCTTGCTCCTTACTTTTGCGCTTAACCTGTAAATAAAATCAAGGTACAATTAGTTTCTGATGGGCAAATTCTGAACATTTTGAGCAGCTTGTTACGAGCAGTGTTTACATGACGGTGCCAAATTCCTTCCAAGCACAAAGCAGGTGATTCTCTCTGCATTGTGTGTGGTCCCATTTCTACTGCAAGCAATTTGGAAACAAAAACATCCATTTAAAGAAAATGTACTATAACCACTATATTATACAAAGGCACTCTTCTGGTTCTTATTGCTTGCAATTGAAAATGAGACCACACACAATGCACTGAAGGTGCTACCAGAATGGGGTCGACAACTCATCGCTGATTAACTTGTGTTTTCATTTGGACGGACTTGTAAGCCATATCGTTACTCTCTGTAATCAAAATGTGATGTAGTCTTGTGGAGAACAGTATTTCTTATGGTGTAGGACTATTTTTAATCTTTTCATCACCACCCATATGAATATAAAACAAAAATAAAATTGCCTGATGTAACTAATTCAAATTAACAATTTTATTTAGGTTATAATATATATTATATGGTGATGAACAGACTTACATTGGTCTAAACCCATAAGGAATAATGTTGCCTACAATATTGTATCACATTTTGATTACAGAGGCTAACCATATGTCTTACAAATCCGTCCAAATGAAACACTTAAAACACAAGTTGATGAGTGATGAGGTCATTGCACGAGCACCTTGAAGATCACCTGCTCCCTGCTTGGAAAGACTTTGGCACCGACACTGCTCGTAACAAGCTGCTCAACATGTTCAGAATCAATAAAATGGCTTTATATGCACCTCCGTCACTCTATCAAAATGACAGTGTAACAAATCAATTCATGCAACGATGAGATCAAACACAAATACCGATTTAGCTTCTTTCTTGAAGGCTCCTGGAATATTTTCAGGAATTGGAGAAGAGGAAGGAGAAGGTTCAAGATCACTGTCCGAGTCAGAGGAACTTCCAGTTTCAACAGAATTCAAAATCTGGAACGTAAAGCCAAGTACAAAATAATAGCATACCGTGTAAATGAACTTCACGCAAAGAAGAAATAATATCGAACCTGAGCCAAGGGAGAATCCTTCGTAGATTTCGCAGTATTAACCTAAAAGTAAAAGTAACATATACAGTTCTAATTGTCAAATCTAAATGCAAAGAGCAAACATTGATGAAATATGGGACTACTAACCTCTGGCTTCACCAAGTTTGGCTTCACAGGGGGAACAGTGACAGACTTGGATCTGGCACCAACACCGTACACGTTCTTGGAACGAGCCTTTCTTGGTCGGTCCTCATGAAAAGAATCTTCTCTTTTCTTTCTTTCTGAATTAAGTTGGTCCATTCGATTTTTGAGACTCTCATAATCATCATTACCTTAAAAGCGAAAACAAGACAGCAATGATACATAAGGTCAGGTTAACCTCAACACACAATTTCACTACAACGGCCTCTCGAAGTTTTCAGGTTTGTTAATAGAGCAACAGAAAAATAAATGTCTCACCTCCGATGCCCTTGACTACACCTTCCCATTCTTCACTGTCGTAAATGAATGTTATTTTATCCTCTACTACAAGATGCTCCTTGTCGAAGACAGCCTCCGTTTCGTTAATCAGACTGAAAGAGTCATCACGCGGGGCGTAAACGATCAACCACGTATCAGCACCACCCATGGTCGACAAATAGCTGATAACTAAGTCCAAAACTCCAAACTTTCAAACATACACTGAAGGAATTAAGAAGGAAACGAGAACCGGCCGGCGAAGACAAAGAGTTCAGAGCAGTTTGCGGTGATGGTTCGCGGTCTTTCGCTCCAGTGCCTTCTCGAACGGTCGCGAACGTTCGGGAAACGTACTCCATCACTGCCAACAGCTCCGCACAAAAATATTTCATCCAGCTCTATTTTATACCGTAAAGCATTTATATTTGATGTCAAAAAATAACTTTTAAAACTTAGTATTACATTTCATGCATTACTTGATACCAATATTGGAATACTGATCACTAAAATGTAAGATAAAAGTAGGATAGAACGAACATAGGTTGGTACTAATCCTTGTTTACTTTTTGACCCCAATTGACTGTGATGTCGTCTTGGGGCCCGGCCCGGTCGTGCCACAGTTTTTAATTGACAGACAAGATCGAGCAGCTTCTCGTCGAGGTATTTTACTTTCAATGATGATTTCCCAAAGTGTCGTTTATCCGTTCGCTCTTTTTTACAACCTATCTGTGTGTGTTGCAGGCGGATCATGGAGTTTCCATGGGATGGTGGGTCGCCTTGAAGCATGACTTGACAAAGGTCAAGCAATGATTGTCAGCTCAGTTCATTTTGTTCTCAGCAACACAGTTTTAATTTGAGAAATATGAGGCAACTCCTAGGTCAGTTCTTGGTGTAGTAAATCTAAGTTGTTTTCAAATTTCATGTCAGTTTATTTCTTGTTTGATGTTTGTGAATTAATCTGTTATAGGTTTGGTATGTTTCCTTATGTTTTACAGATCACAGCGCAAGATGTCTGACCGTGAACACGACAGCAATTTTGAAATCTATGAGGACTCTCCTCCAACTTCCCCAAACCCACTGTCATCTCCTGTGCAGCAGGACTCATCTAACCACACCAGCAGTGATGTTCAATCTAGCTCCAATGACAACAGCAGCGAGTTTGAGAATCTTTCAGAGAACAGCAGCCCAAACTCTGCAACACGGACTTCACCTCCCAGCTCACCAGTGAGACATGGCCAGAAACGCCCTGCATACGCTTCCTATAAAGATGACCCATCAGTGCCGGTAAAATCACATCTTTATGACAAGATCATGTCTCATGTTTAATGTTTACGAGTGGGCTAACCTAATGTATTTTCACTATGTTGCAGATTCCGAGACAAACTGTTGAAAGGTGGAAAAAGATTAGAGTTGAAGGTCACCCAAATGACTCTGATAATGAAACAAGCACTGGTAGCCAAGGAAGTGAAACAAAGGTATCCGATAATGCTACTCTGGCAGAAGACGCAGAAGCAAATGACTTCTGTGAAGCAAGACAAGAAGCTACTTGCGACCCGCCTCAGGATGATTTTGACAGCGGAGGAGATAAATCGGGAATTAGTGAAAGTGAAGAAGAATCGGAAAGTAGTGAGAGTGGTGACAGTGCTACTCAAGATGAATTGAATTTAACTGACGGTAGTATAAGTGGCAGTGACTCTGATGTTTATCGTGATTTGAGTGATGATAGTGAATTGGACTCTAACTGTGGTGATGATCCGTTTGAAAGCTTGTACCCTGGATGTGAGATGTCAAAAGATGAAGCCATCTATGAATTACTTAGAGTTTATTTTTGTAACAAACTAACTAAAAAGGCCCTCAACGATTTTTTACAACTGTATGTTTCAAGTCTGCCTGCAAGTCATGCTATGCCTCGTACAATCTATCACCTATTTCAATATGTAAAGAATCTAGCACTGCCCTTGAATGAAAAGGAGCATTTTTACTGCCGTCCTGCAATGCATTCTGTTTCTTCAAAGTTAGGTCCTTGTGATTGTGGGTCTGTGGATATTGGAGTCTTCTATGAATTGCCTTTGGAAGATGCCATACAATTTTTGTTTGAGCAGCGTGGACTTGCAGATGTAATTGATAAATATTCAAGAAAAAGGTCTGAAAGAAATGAAAATATAAGTGATATTGTTGATGGTTCAGAATACAAAAGAGTTTGGACTTTAGTTACAAGCAAGTATAAATTAACTCTCATCTTAAATACAGATGGAGTCAGTCCTCATTCAAGTTCTAAAGCAAGATTTTGGCCTCTCATGTTCACTATCATGGAGGTACCGCCACATTTAAGATCTTCATTCACAATTGTATGGGGTATTTGGTTTGACAAAAAGTTCAAGCCAGACATGAACTTATACTTAAAACCGTTTGTGTCATCTCTTGCCAAAATTCATGAAGATGGTGGAATTCACTGGAAACATCCTGCGACAGGTATAACTTATGCAAGCCCTATTCGAGTCCCCATCATAGTCGCTGATGCTCCTGCAAGAGCCGCTGTGTTGAACATGCAAGAACATCAAGCTAAATATGCCTGTAATACATGTGAACAAAAGACCAGCAAGCTGCCAGCACCAGCAACTCTTCCAGGTGAAAAGCCAAAAAGAAGACAAAGACGGTTTGTTTTTAGAGAAAATTCTGCAAAATTGAGAACTCATCAGCGCATACTGAAGTGTGGGAAAATAGCTGATAGGGATACGGAGCCAAAGAGAGGATTTAAAGGTACTACTGTGTTACAAGACGTTCCCTTTATTGACTTGTCAGCATGTGTACTTGCTGAGTACATGCATGGTGTTCTTTGTGGTGTTGTGAAACAAATATCTTCATTATGGTTTTTTGAACCTGGTCCCTGGTACATTGGTGATCATATTAAGGAAATTGATCAATTTCTTACTGAAGAAATACACCCACCAGATTTTGTTACAAGATTACCGAGGACCTTTGACAATTTTTGTTATTTTAAAGCTAATGAATTCAGATCTTATTTGCTGTATTTCTCACTTGTCATTGTAGCTCCATATTTGAAAGAAGAGTTTCATCAGCATTGGATGTTATTTGTACAGGCTATCTATTTACTTCTGCAGCAGTCAATATCTGAGACTGATTTAGAAACTGCTGAAACACTCCTTCGCCTATTTGTACGTGATATTGGTGTTCTGTATGGTAACAAGCATTTTGTCTTTAATGTCCACCAACTCCTGCATTTGGTCCTATATGTACGCCGTTTTGGACCTCTGTGGTCAAATTCAGCATTTAGCTTTGAAAACCTTAATGGAATTCTTGTAGCTATGATACATGGTTCCCAGAATGAAAGCAGAGAACTGTTGAATCAACTGTCTCTTGTACAGGGTCACCAGATGCTAAGAAACAAGATTGTCAGTGATACTAGTAAAAGCAAGGCTGTTTCAGTTTCAGGGAAACTCCTGTCACGCAGATTAAATGAGTTGGAACTGAGGCATCTTCAAAAAATGAAGGTAAATACTGACAGTTACCAGTGTTACAGCAGAGTTAAGGTTGGAAGGGAAACATTTACCTCCCAAGAGTATGATAAACAGTTCAAGAGACGTAACTCATATGTGGAAGTGAACCATGATGGTAAGAAGGTGTATGGTCGAATTACTTTCTTTTGCAAATGTGCTGACTGTGTCCTTTGCTTCGTATCAGTTTGTAAGGTTGTGCACACCAAGTTCTTCTTCCATAAAACTTCAATGACTCGTATTGCACATATCATTCCTTTTGAGTGCAGTGAGGAGCTGGTTGTTTGTGACGTAAAAGACGTTGTGCAAAAACTTATCCAAGTAGGTGATTATTTGTGCCTCCGACCCAACTCTGTTGAAAGAAACCTTTAGCTCTTGGCTCTTTTTTGTGGTTTCAATCTGAATGTAAAGACTTTTTTCTTGTGATAATTTTATGACTGCTTTTTTACCTATTTTAGAATTATGACTGTAAATGTTTGACAATAATGTGTATGTGATTGAATATGTATGCATATTATGTATATCGGCAACAAAACGTGAGCTTTGAAATGCTTCAATGTATTTTATTTAGAATAAAAGACATGATGTGCAATAACTTAATTTTTTTCTCTCACCTGTTTGAATTACAAAGAGATTTTTAAGTTTTTTCATTAGTTTCCCTATACATTCTTAGAGAGTGAATCAAACTCAATTATCGTAAAAAATTTAGTACTTTAATAAAATTTTAGTTGGTTGCTTGTAACATGACGCCAAGGCCAAAGTCAAATGAATGCAGATTACACACAGACTATCACCAAAACATTTATTTGACAATATTAATTAAAAATCAGGGCTCTCAAGGAGAAAGTTAGGGAGAAAAAAAAACACAACAGTCAAACAAAAAGTGTGCACCACCTTAGTGCCTAAAATTGACTCCTGCCACCCCTGCCTCTGGGGTGTCTGCCCCTCGGTGGAAATTGGGAAGAGCTGTTGCTGCCGCTGTCCCGGCGCTGAAAGAATTGAGCGCGTGCTCTCCGAATCTCTGAGGTGCAACCATGAGTCAGACGGAGAGGGAAGTCCCAAAATTGGTGAGAGGCGGCGCCAAGCAGAAAGTCACAACCCTCACAACTGTACCTCTTATCCGATTTTGCTCAGCCTCTACCACCCGCTGCATCCTCTGCAGCCAGCTGATGCGGTCCGTGAGCTCCAGGGGTATGCGTACAATATCTCTGCGGGCGTTGTTAATTTCGGTCTGTTGACGATTAATAAATTACAATAGGACAAGAGCCGAGCGCGGCTTTACAAACACCTCCCATACAAACACCTCAAGCAGTCACATTACTGACTCGCAGTGTAGCTGCAATATCCTCGAGCTCCCGCATCGTCAGCTCCAAATCGCGACGGTCGCCCATCTCCATTTGCACCCTGACAATGCGGCCACGATCGCCCTGTCACGCCCACTGCTAGCAGTAGCAAGAATGTGGAAGGCGCCGCGTCGCAAAAAAAAACAAAAAAAACAAACAAAAAACAAACTCCAAGCTACCTTAGAAGGCGCTCAATAGGCCAGCGCCACCGCCCTCGGCCACCTCGACAGCACTCATTGACCAGGGCCAGGGCACGGCGTCGTGCGAGGCCACTCAGGTTTCAGGCGTACCAGGTGGGTCACGGACCCCGTGAGAAATGGTTACTATGCAACCCGCTTTAGAGCCCTGCATCCGGGCTTGCCTTTTGCCTCACGCGGACTCTCGCGGCCGTCGCGAGGCCCCCCGCGGACACCGCGACAACCACAGCGGGCCTCACGCGGACTATCGCAGCCGTCGCGAGGCCCCCCGTGGACACCGCGACAGCCACGGCGGGCCTCACGCGGACTCTCGCGGCCGTCGCAAAGCCCCCCGTGGACACCGCGACAACCACAGCGGGCCTCACGCGGACTATCGCAGCCGTCGCGAGGCCCCCCGTGGACACCGCGACAGCCACGGCGGGCCTCACGCGGACTCTCGCGGCCGTCGCAAAGCCCCCCGTGGACACCGCGACAACCACAGCGGGCCTCACGCGGACTCTCGCGGCCGTCGCGAGGCCCCCCGCGGACACCGCGACAACCACAGCGGGCCTCACGCGGACTCTCGCGGCCGTCGCGAGGCCCCCCGCGGACACCGCGACAACCACAGCGGGCCTCACGCGGACTCTCGCAGCCGTCGCGAGCCCCCCCGTGGACACCGCGACAACCACAGCGGGCCTCACGCGGACTCTCGCGGCCGTCGCGAGGCCCCCCGCGAGGCGAGAGTCCGCGTGATGCAACATAATAATAATACAGCGCATGTGTTAGATTTGCTCAAATGAAATGTAAATTATGAATCGAGCCATGCTATTCTTACATGGTTCGTATATGGCAAAAATGGCATCATATTTGGGTTGAGGTATATACCATATATTAAGCGGGCGTGATCATATATGGTGCCATGCTTTTCGTATATGCAAAAGATTTCATCATATATGGGTTAACATATACCATATATGAAGCGGGGATGATCATATATGGTACTCTGTTCTTCGTATATGGTTCGTATATAGAAAAAAAGGGAACATATATGGGTTAAAGTCTACCATATATGGACTGGGAATGATCATGTATGGAGCTATGTTTTTCGTATATGGTTCGTATATGCAAAACATGACATTATATATGGGCTGCAGTGCACTATATATGGAGCAGGGATAATCATATATGGAGCCATGTGTCTCGTATATGGAAAAGATTTCATCATATATGGGTTGAAATATACCATATATGAAGCGAGGATGATCATATATGGTACTCTGTTCTTCGTATATGGTTCGTATATAGAAAAAAAGGTAACATATATGGGTAAAGGTCTACCATATATGGACTGGGGATGATCATATATGAAGCCTTTTTTTTCGTATATGGAAAACCATGTCATCATATATGGAATAAGGTATGCCATATATGGAGTAGGGATGTTCATATATGGTGCCATGCTTTTCGTATATGCAAAAGATTTCATCATATATGGGTTGAAATATACCATATATGAAGCGAGGATGATCATATATGGTACTCTGTTCTTCGTATATGGTTCGTATATAGAAAAAAAGGTAACATATATGGGTAAAGGTCTACCATATATGGGCTGGGGATGATCATATATGAAGCCTTTTTTTTCGTATATGGAAAACCATGTCATCATATATGGAATAAGGTATGCCATATATGGAGTAGGGATGTTCATATATGGTGCCATGCTTTTCGTATATGCAAAAGATTTCATCATATATGGGTTGAAATATACCATATATGAAGCGAGGATGATCATATATGGTACTCTTTTCTTCGTATATGGTTCGTATATAGAAAAAAAGGTAACATATATGGGTAAAGGTCTACCATATATGGACTGGGGATGATCATATATGAAGCCTTTTTTTTCGTATATGGAAAACCATGTCATCATATATGGAATAAGGTATGCCATATATGGAGTAGGAATGTTCATATATGGTGCCATCCTTTTCGTATATGCAAAAGATTTCATCATATATGGGTTGAAATATACCATATATGAAGCGGGGATGATCATATATGGTACTCTGTTCTTCGTATATGGTTCGTATATAGAAAAAAAGGTAACATATATGGGTAAAGGTCTACCATATATGGACTGAGGATGATCATATATGGAGCCATTTTTTTCGTATATGGAAAATCATGTCATCATATATGGAATAAGGTATGCCATATATGGAGTAGGAATGTTCATATATGGTGCCATGCTTTTCGTATATGCAAAAGATTTCATCATATATGGGTTGAAATATACCATATATGAAGCGAGGATGATCATATATGGTACTCTGTTCTTCGTATATGGTTCGTATATGGAAAAAATTCATCACATATGGCTTTAGGTATGACATATATGGACCTCAGATGATCATATATGAAGCCAGAATGAACATATATGGAGTGTCAAGGCACATATATGGCTCATATATGTTTGAAGCCTCCTTCATATACGGAAATGAGAACACTATGTATGGAAAGGACATTTTCATATATCACTCATATATGTTGTTTAAAAGTTCATATACGATGCTGCTTTGTTCATATATGTTCATGGCTACAACATATATGACACATATATGGACCCTTACACGGCATATATGACGGGTATGTCTTCATATATGTTCCGTATATGACTCATATACGTACATATATGAGTCATGCATGGATCATATAGGAGACTTATATGATCCTTTTCCTGAGGGTAAGTATACTGAAATGTACTGCACTGACTTTCTCCAAGAGCCCCACCTAGTCATTACAGGGATGGGGAAAAGTTTAGCATCCTTCAATTTACTGAATGAATATTTATCTTTTAAATATTGCTTATACTTATGCTTTCTCTTCCTAGTGTTTTTGAAAAGTTGCTTTGTGTTCATCACAAACTCATGCAGATGTTGAAGCTTATCTGAAAACACTTGCACCACTTTGTCCATTTTATGGGCCCAACATTGAATGTGGATTAGATCTGGATTTACTAACTCCTTTATAAGCTTAGCACACAAAGTCATATATGAAGCGCCATCAGCGATCAATGCCACGACGTTCTCGTGTGCGATTAAGTATTGTTGAAGAGTCTGAAAATTTTTAAAAATAATTAAACTGTGAAAGATAAAATTTATATATTTGTATAGAGAGGAAGTTATAAAATTTACCTGGATTATTGCTTTAGAGACCTGATCCGCGTTACATGCAGACAAAATTTTGACTGAGCCGACGACAAGAAATGGTTCTGGATCAGTTTCAGATGGGAGGCACTTCAACAGAGTCACCAAGACTGCCTCACCCTTGCGGTTTGTTGTCTCGTCGCAAAGAACGGCAACCTTTCTTCCTTCCAGTTTTTTCCTTATCGTGTCGTCGTATTCAGCCTTCAAAATCGGAACATATTTGTCTCTCAATGTTCTAACACTTGGAAGATCCCCACCACCTAAAACGAAAAATAAACAAGTTTGAGGTTAGGAGGTTTGTCGTCCATCGCATATACGAACTCACCGCGAATAAAAGCAAAACCAAACTCAAGTTTATGCGGCGAGAGTTTATGTAAAATTAGCAATAAATTAAATGCAAAATTGCATGTTGACACTCACCAGGAATGTATTTTTTGAAAAACTTTCTAATAGCTGGATGCCCTAACTTGTGCAGGGGAATATTCGCCTTAGTGAAAGCGTGCACGGTGGACTTGATAAACTCCTCTCTATCATCTTTCAATTTCTTTGACTTTTCAAACGAGTCACTGATCGAACCCTGTCGTTTTTTGTCCTTTTCTTTAGCTTCTTTTACACTATTCTTGTGCCTGGTGGAACTGCAGTGGTTGTCGACAACACTTTTCTTCTCCCAGTCTACACGCACCTCGCAGTGTCGACAGTGCATAATAGCTTTTTTCTTATCAAAAACGTACATCCCTTCGCTGCTGTAATCGAAGGCTCGCTTGGAGACTGTCATAGTGCCGGCTTTCTTCATTTTCTCGCTGTTAGTGTTGATGCGCCCCTCTGCCACACGCCCACAACCACTGCAGAGGTCTGAGGCCTGGCTCCGCTCCCGCTCCACGCGACGCCCCTCCCCCCTCCTCCCCAAGTAGTCCCGCGTCGCATTTCGACAAGGCGCTGACCGAGAGTCGCGCCAAATTCAAAACCAAGCCAGTGATTTTCACACAAAAACGACATTTTTAGTAGGTATATGCCCGCCGCGACTGAAATTTGGCTCAATTATGCCCTGATTATGCGTTTTAGGCATTATGCTGCGTTTTTCGCAAATTATGCTTTATTATGCTTTATAGTTTCGGAATGGGGAGAGTGAGGGGGTACCAAAAATGTTGCTCCCGTGAATGTAACGTGCTTCTCAAGAAATTATGCTATTATGCGAAAGCATAATCTTCCTATCTCTATTTCCAAGCAAACGATGGAAGCTGTAACATTATATTTTTATAATTGTTAAGAGAAATGAAAATAACTGAAGTAATCGTAAAAAATGGAAAACAAAAAAAGAAAAATATGTATCCGGTACAAACACTTACTTCTAAAAGGAAGGGTTCATAAAAAATAGAATTCATGTAAGACGTTGCTCTGAAGTAAACTTCTTTTCCACCCATATTTTTTGGAATTGAAGATTCTTTTCCATCATGCAAGATGGTGATGTTTAAATCATAAATGAGAGCTGCTGCCATTACTTCAGCTCTTTGCACAACTGCTTGATCACTCAAAAAATACCTCTCAAAATCAGCGGCAGTAAGAATTTTACGTCCACGTTCATCGACAAGTTGAGAAAGTATTGTCGTAGATTGGTGCTCAAGAGCAAAAAGGTGTCTGATGAAAACAATGATGTCCCACTGTATATCGAGTACGTGTGACTTGATAAAAAAGTTGAGTGTGTTTAAAAAAGAAAACTTTCCAAGCCTTAAAGAAAAGAAGTTTCTTTCACACATTTCATCAAAAAAGACAAGGTATGGGATTTTGTGCGGCACGGCCTCCTACACATAATTTTAAAAAATCAAGGGTAATGACAAACACAAAGTAATCTGTTTAAAAAAATACCAAACGTTTAATACAAACCTGAGCTGTGGACCATTTTTAAAATTTCATACAGTCCGTAAAAAAGGACGTTTTCCTCCTCCAGTAGCTTTAAAACAATTTGCTTTGAGCTGACACACCCAAAGCATTTGAATACTTTACCGTCCTTCAGCACAACGATGTAACAACAAAGCATATTAGCCAACAACATGAAGTCGTTGTCTGACGGAATGAATGACTGGTCGAAAATAGAACTCCAATACTTTGCCTTCGTGCGTTTAACAATGGGAAAGACAATTTCCCAATTTTCGTAAACAAACTCTAAAAAAGTTTCTTTCATGTCTTGATATGTAACATTGCACTTTGAAGCAAGAGCCAAAAACAATGATTGCCCGTTTTTGGAAAAAATCCGATATCTAGACCCTGCTAGGTACCCTGATTTCTCTTCCAGAAGGCTGTCACGTAAAATGATTATATCACTGTTACAAGACAAACGAATCAAATTAGACTTTTGCGAGCTGAGCCCTGATGGCCGAACGGTGCGAGCTAGAGGGCTCGGTCATACGTCATTCGATAGCCCTTGAAAAGTTCTATATGCATGCCGAAAACCACCTGCAAGAACAAAGGGGTTCCGGAGGGAGGGCTGATCGTCCCCCGACTTGAGCACTTTGGTGCAAGGTTCCGGAATCGGACCTTCCAACGGCGATTCACCGGTCGGGGTACGAGCTGGGAGGCTCTTCTCGGGCTCAAAATGAAGGTATTGAAACGCCCTAGAGATAACGAATGGTTGTTATGCTGCCGTGAGTCTCCGTCGGCCGAGAGGACCCGTCTTTCAAGAAAAATGACGGTGTACCCGCGGGCTCCGATTCCCGCATTGGCACCTTCGGCGGTCCGCCACGGCCGAACGAAGCGATGAAAAAGGACTCCGTCTTCGCTCGAGCCTAGCTAAGACACGAACTTTGAATGTGGCGGCACGCCGAGCCGATGCTGCACACGTCGACCAGTGAATGGGCGATCGTCCGTACTTGAGCGTTGGGGGGAAAGGGGCGATTTGACTCCATTTTTGAACATTGGCAGAGCTCTAGCAGCCGAACGAAAAATGATAGAGGGTCGCGTCATGGTTCATTGGAAAGCTCTTGTAACGCTCTATAAGCATGCTGAAAACGATGATTAAGTCCAGAGGGCTTCGGGAGGGAGGGCCGATCGTTCCCCAATTTAGGCGGTTTGGTACAAGGTCCCGGAATCGGACCTTCGAACGGTGATTCACTGGTCGAGGCGAGAGCTAACGGGCTGGGCTAGGCGTCTAAACGAAGGTATCACATGGCGCTAGACGATAAAACCATTAAATATGGTACTGCTAGTCCCTGTAAGCCAAAGGGAGCGATCGTTTGCAAAAAATGACAGTGGGACGGCAAGCTCCGACTTCCCGATTGAGACCTTTGGCCGGCTGCCCTGGAAAAACGAATGCAATAAAAGAGACTCTGTCTACGCTCAAATGACGGCAAGACATGTCAGTCGAGTGTGGCAAAACGTGAAGTCGGTCCCAAGCACGTCGACCAGTGAATGGGCGGTCGTTCACACTTAGGCATTCTAATCGCAAGGCGATTTGACCCAATTTTAGGACATTGGCACGGACCTGGCAGCCGAACCATTAGTGCTAGAGGGTCGCTCTAGGTCTCATTGGAAAGCTCATTAAAAGCTCTATAAGCATGCCAAAAAAAAGCGTTTTCAATAGAGGGGCTCACGAGGGAGGGCCGATCGTTCCCCCATTTTAGCGATTTGGTGAAAGGTTCCCGATTTCGACCTTCAAACGGTGATTCACTGGTCGAGGCGAGAGCTAACGGGCTGGGCTAGGCGTCTAAACGAAGGTATTACATGGCGCTAGACGATGAAATCATTAAATATGGTACTGCGAGTCCCTGTTAGCCAAAGGGAGCGATCGTTTGCAAAAAATGGCAGTGTACCTGCAAGCTCCGACTTCCCGATTGAGACCTTCGGCTGGCTGCCCTGGAAAATTGAATGCAATAAAAGGGACTCTGTCTACGCTCAAATGACGGCAAGACATGTCAGTCGAGTGTGGCAAAACGTGAAGTCGGTCCCAAGCATGTCGACCAGTGAATGGGCGATCGTTCGAACTTAAGCATTCTGGTCGAAAGGCGATATGACTCCATTGTAGGACATTGGCACGGACCTGGCAGCTGAACCATAAGTGCTAGAGGGTCGCTCTAGGGCTCATTCGAAAGCTTTTTAAAAGCTTTATAAGCATGCTGGAAGACAGCGTTATGATTTGAGGGGTTCTGGAGGGAGGGGCGATCGTTCCCCCATTTTAGCAGTTTGGTGCAAGGTTCCCGATTTGGACCTTTAAACGGTGATTCACTGGTCGAGGTGGGAGCTAAAAGGCTCTGCTAGGCGTCAAAATGAAGATTTCTAGTGGCGCTAGACGAGGGTACAGTTAAATTTGCCGTTCCAAGGCCAGAGTGGTCTAGGAAAGCCTTCGTTTACGAGAAGAGACGGTGTAGCGGCAAGATCCGACATCCCGCTTTGTACCATTGGCGGGCTGCCAAGGCCGATGAAACCGAAATAAATGGACGTCGTAGCCTCTCGAGTCTAGCTTAGACCCGTCTCTTGGTCCCTGCAAACTTTGAGATCGTTCCCGATAACGTCGACCAGTGAATAGGCGATCGTTCGAACTTAAGCATTCTGGTCGAAAGGCGATATGACTCAATTTTCAGACATTGGCACGGACGTGGCAGGCGAACCATAGGTGCTAGAGAGTCGCTTTAGGTCTCATTCGAAAGCTCTTTAAAAGTTCTATAAGCATACTAGAAAACAGCGTTATGATTTGAGGGGTTCTGGAGGGAGGGGCGATCGTTCCTCCATTTTAGCACTTTGGTGCAAGGTTTCCGATTCGGACCTTCAAACGGCGATTCACTGGTCGAGCTGCGAGGTACGGGACTCGGCTAGGTGTCAAAATGAAGGTATTGGATGGCACTAGAAATGCCTACTTCTAGTGTAGGTCTCGTTGCATTTGCAATTCGGGGTCCCGTGTGGCCGAGGGAAGCGATCGTTTGGAAAAAATAGCAGTGTACAAGCAAGCTCCGACTTCCCGATAGGAACCTTCGCCGAGCTGCCAGGGCCTAACGGATCTACTTAAGCAGACTCGGTTTTCTCGTATGTCTGAGCTAGACACGTCTCTTGGTCGCTGCAAACTTTGAGATTGGTCCCGATAACGTCGACCAGTGAATGGGCGATCGTGCAAACTTGTGCATTTAGTGCGAAAGGCGATTTGACTCCATTTTTGGACATGAGAACGGCCCTTGCGGCCTAGCCATTCAAGCTAGAGAGCTTTTTGTTGTTTCATTTGAATGATCATAAAAAGATCTACAAGTGAGCCGACTTTCAGCTTAAAATATCAAAGGGTTCGGGAGCGAGAGGCGATCGTTCCCCAATTTTGACAGTTTGGTGCAAGGTTCCCGATTCGGACCTTCAAACGGCGATCCACTGGTCAAGGTGCGAGGTACAGGACTCAGCTGGGTGTCAAAATGAAGGTATTGAATGGCACTAGAAGAGGGTCTCGTTGCAAATGCTATTTCGGGTCACGTGTGGCCGAGGGAAGCGATCGTTCGGGAAAAATAACAGAGTACCAGCTAGCTCCGACTTCCCGAGTAGCGCCTTCGCGGAGCTGCCAGGGCCTATCCGATCGACTAAAGTGGACTCCGTTTCACCTCAAGTATAAGTTAGGCACGTTACTTGGTCGCTGCAACATATTCAGGACGATTTAAATCACGTCGACCAGTGAATAGGCGATCGTTCGAACTTGTGCACTTGGGTAAAATGGTGGTTTTACTCCATTTTTAGACGTTAGAACGGCTCTAGCGGCCAAGCCATTCAAGCTAGAGAGCTCAATATTGTTTCATTCGAAAGATCATAAAAAGATCTTCAAGTGAGCTGACTTTCAGCTTAAAGAATAGAAGGGTTCAGGAGCGAGAGCCGATCGTTCCCCAATTTTGACAGTTTGGTGCAAGGTTCCGGATTCGGACCTTCAAACGGCGATCCACTGGTCAAGGTGCGAGGTACAGGACTCAGCTGGGTGTCAAAATGAAGGTATTGAATGGCACTAGAAGAGAGTCTCGTTGCATTTTCTATTTCGGGTCACGTGTGGCCGAGGGAAGCGATCGTTCGGGAAAAATAACAGAGTTCCAGCTAGCTCCGACTTCCCGATAGGAACCTTTGCGGAGCTGCCAGGGCCTATCCGATCGATTTAAGTGGTTTCTTTTTCCTCACAAGTCTGAGTTAGACACGTCTCTTGGTCCCTGCAAATTTTGAGATCGGTCACGTTAACGTCGACCAGTGAATAGGCGATCGTGCAAACTTGTGCATTTGGTGCGAAAGGCGATTTGACTCCATTTTTATACATGAGAACGGCCCTAGCGGCCTAGCCATTCAAGCTAGAGAGCTCCTTGTTGTTTCATTCGAAAGATCATAAAAAGATCTACAAGTGAGCCGACTTTAAGCTTAAAATATCAAAGGGTTCGGGAGCGAGGCGATCGTTCCCCAATTTTAACAGTTTGGTGCAAGGTTCCCGATTTGGACCTTCAAACGGCGATGCACTGGTCGAGGTGCGAGGTACGGGACTCGGCTAGGTGTTAAAATGAAGGTATTGGATGGCACTAGAAGAGAGTTTCGTTGCAAATGCTATTCCGGGTCCCGTGTAGCTGGGGTAAGCGATCGTTTGGGAAAAATAACAGTGTACCAGCAAGCTCCAACTTCCCGATTCGCACCTTTGCCGAGCTGCCAGGGCCTATCCGATCGACTAAAGTGGACTCCGTTTCACCTCAAGACTGAGTTAGACACGTCTCTTGGCCGCTGCATTATATTCAGGACGATTTCAATCACGTCGACCAGTGAATAGGCGATCGTTCGAACTTGTGCGCTTGGGAAAAATGGTGTTTTTACTCCATTTTTAGACGTTAGAACGGCTCTAGCGGCCGAGCCATTCAAGCTAGAGAGCTCCTTGATGTTCCAATCGAAAGATCATAAAAAGATCTACAAGTGAGCCGACTTTCAGCTTAAAATATTAAAGGGTTCAGGAGCGAGAGGCGATCGTTCCCCAATTTTAACAGTTTGGTGCAAGGTTCCCGATTTGGACCTTCAAACGGCTATTCACTGGTCGAGGTGCGAGATACAGGACTCGGCTGGGTAGGCCTGGGCGATTATTGGCATTCATCGTAATCAGCCGATGAATAAAATAATCGCGATTGGTGTCGATTAGCGGTTCGGTAATCGGTAATCGAAAACGCTAACGATTCATCGAGAAATCTCGATTAATCGACTTTAAATTAATCGGAACATGCCGATTAATCGAAATGAGCCGATTAATTAGAAATTATAAATATAGGCTCAAGGCGGCGGGAGAGCGAAACACGACCAACGCCTCGCTCTGGCAAGCTTGCTTTCCTTTCCCCGTCCGGCCCTGCCCTGGACAGCGATCGCGCGATCGATCCTGGCTCTGCTTTTTTGAACGACCGGATGGAGGATTCACGATAACCAATTTAGTAATAATCGATAAAGCGACGATTAATTGATAATCGATCATCGTTAATTAATCGTTCATACACACGATTACCGAACCGCTAATCGGAGGTCTACAAAAATCGTCCGATTATCAAAATAATCGCGATTATTTTCGATTAGTCGATTAATCGCCCAGGCCTACGGCTGGGTGTCAAAATGAAGATAATAAGTGGCCCTAGAGGAGGGCCTCGTTGCATTTGCTATTTCGGGTCCCGTGTAGCTGGGGGAAGCGATCGTTTGGGAAAAAGAACAGTGTACCAGCAAGCTCCGAGTTCCCGATTCGCACCGTTGCCGAGCTGCCAGTGCCTGTCCGATCGACTTAAGTGGACTCCGTTTACTCTCAAGTCTGAGTTAGACACGTCTCTTGGTCCCTGCAAATTTTGAGATCGGTTTCGTTAACGTCGACCAGTGAATAGGCGATCGTTCGAACTAGTGCACTTGGGAAAATTGGTGGTTTTACTCCATTTTTAGACGTTTGAACGGCTCTAGCGGCCGAGCCATTCAAGCTAGAGAGCTCTTTGATGTTTCAATCGAAAGATCATACAAAGATCTACAAGTAAGCCGACTTTCAGCTTAAAAAATGGAAGGGTTCTGGAGCAAGAGGCGATCGTTCCCCAATTTTGACAGTTTGGTGCAAGGTTCCCGATTCGGACCTTCAAACGGCGATTCACTGGTCGAGGAGCGAGGTACGGGACTCGGCTAGGTGTCAAAATGAAGGTATTGAATAGCACTAGAAGAGGGTCTCGTTGCCTGGTTTGGCGTCATACTAAACGTCACGTTCGGGTTTACGTACGTTTTACGGATTGGCGAAAGACGCGAGACTGGCCTTTGGCGGTTTGGTTTTGACGTTTGGTTTGACTGCGTTTAACTGCGAACGAAATGAACGACCAAACCAAACGAGTTAACGCCGGTTTGAGTCAAAACCTCCCCTCGTTCGCCAAACACCTCCGTCTCGTTCGGGTTTATGTTCTGGTTTACAATGGTGTGAGAGCGGACAACGGTCAAGGTTTATGTTCCCATTTACGGACAACGCCTGACTTGTGTGCTGCTGTACGCGCCTCAAAGGTTTCACCTTTGGTTCCTCGTAAAACGCCAATCTCCTCCAAAGATGAATCGATAAGATATGACTTTGGTCGGAAAACGTATTACATGGCTTAACCTATCCTAACCTAAACCTAACCGTTCTACCCGAGTTGTACGCAGAGAAACCAGAAAGTCAAACCATGGTTTGACATTTGGTTTGGCCCATTGAGTTAGGTTAGTGGACTTAGAAATTTTTTCGGCTGGGGCATTGGTCGTTGAATGTTTATAAACTGAATGTGATACTTTGGGTTTGTTGTCTGGTTTAGAGGCGTTTTACGTAAAACGTAGTCAAACCAGTCCACACCGAAGCTCTTACTTTGGTGTGGCTCTGGCCTCCCACAGTTAGCTTTGGGTTTGTCTTACAGGTTTGGTGACCTTTTTACGAAAAACGTAGTCAAACCAGTCCACACCGAAGCTCTTACTTTGGTGTGGCTCTGGCCTCGGTTGAGAAAGGCGTTGTGCGTATTCAAACCCACAGTTAGCTTTGGGTTTGTCTTACAGGTTTGGCGACCTTTTTACGAAAAACGTAGTCAAACCAGTCCACACCGAAGCTTCCATTACACCTGAAACAAAAAAAAAAACGTGGCTCTCTTGCATGCAGCTTGCTTTGCACAAAACATCTGCCTTTTTTCTTCTAGCGAGGTGTTTTTCTCTATATTTTCCATGGTGTACTTTTGTTCATCATTGCATTAACGCCGCGACCGCCATTAACGCGATGGGCGATTAATTAATTATAAGTAATTAATTCATACAAAAAATGTGACTAAGTTTTCAAATAAAAACTTACATTTTTCCTCATAAATCACACCGTTTGGTTTTATAAAGAAATCGTCTTTTCTGAGTTTCACTTACCAGCTCTGGGAGGCTCCGACAAACCTACCCCGGCTTGCTGGCTCAACTCGGCCCTTAGCCGATTTTTTTTTTTTTTTTTTTTTGTCCTTTGAAGCACTGTTTCAACCGCATTTTTAATGCCGATTCTAAGCTTGAGCAGTCCTCTTTAGACGACGAATACGAGGCCCTTTCTACTGTGGAGCTCACCTACTTTCAATCTTAGGTTCGACTTCCCGCGGTGGAAAATTACTTTTTTACACTCTACATGTTGTACGATTTTTGTGGTGACTGGCCGGTAAAGGGCGATAAAAGAAAGCGATCCATTTGCGTCTTGCCCAAATCGGTCGAATATTGGCCGAGTTATGGTCGACAAACTTAAAAAAATTGTCCAATTTGATCCGGCTATATCTCCGGTCCTATTGGACTTAGAGAGGTCCTTTTTTTTTAGAAATTCTCGTCTCAAGAAGATCTTTCGAAAGAAAAAAAACCCAGGTCGATATCTCATACCGTTTGGTTTTTATGAAGAAAGCGTCTTTTCTGAGTTTGACTTACCAGCTCTGGGAGGCTCCGACAAACCTACCCCGGCTTGCTGGCTCAACTCGGCCCTTAGCCGATTTTTTTTTTGTCTTTTAAAGCACTGCCTCAACCGCATTTTTAATGCCGATTCTGGGCGTAATTGCATTTGCTGCTTAACGGTATACACACTAACCACTCCTGCTTTAAAAAAAAAATAGTAAGAAAATTGAAGGACCTCTATTGCATGCAGCTTGCTTTGCACATACACTCTGCTTATTCTTTTATTAAGATTCTTTTAATTATTTTTTTACACATGTAATATCGTACATTACTGCAGTTATATAGTTAAACGCCTTGCCTGACAAGCGGTAGAGACCGGTTGCATGCTGACTGCTTAGCAAAAGCCTTTCTCTGCCTGCTTGGGTGATGTGCACCTCTCCAAATAAAAACGTTTATATTATTAATTCGCTGAATTTTATTCCTTGGCGTTGGGTTTCCTGGGTTCGATTCCCGGGACAGTGATAGACTTTTTTTTTTACTCCTGTGCGTAGTATAGGTTAAACTCGGCTACTTGAGCGACCTTGGAAAATATTTCAAACGCCGTTGTGCTTTTGATTTCTTTAAAAATGTCGAGGCAATCCCACCCAGGGGACTTTTTAATTTTATAAAAAGGTCTTTGTAAAAAAAACAAACTTGTAATGCCCTGCATGTGTTATTTTTCAGCCAGGAAGATTTTTCCTCCAACCATGACTTAAAGGTTTTCCGGGTTCAATCGCCAAGCAAAGAAATATTTTTTTTCCCCTCCTGTGCTAGGTACGGGCTAACAGGCATTTTTCAGCGATCTAATAAAATCGTTACAACGTTGTTGAGCTTTAGTTTTCTTCAAAAAAAATAGGTCGGGTGCGTAAGTCGGCTTAGAGCAAATCAAGAGTATTTTTCAAAAAAAAAAAGGTCTGACGTTTGGTTTGACTACGTCCAACGCTGAATTCAGGTTTGACCGATCCCCGTCCATCCGATCAAAGAGATTTGGTTTGGCGGAATACGCGGATGGCCAGAGATTTTTTGAAAACTAGTAAAACGCACTAAAACCAAAGTGAAACCCGTAATCCGCCGAACCACACTTCACTTTAGGAACCGCAGGTTAGGTTAGGCGTTGTCCGCAGGAATGACCTAGCGAGACCAGGGCTCGTAAGCCGCAGATTGCGGCAGACCTCAAGCTGTTGAGCTTGACTTTAGTTTGGCTGCGTGCAACGACATGAGAGGCGTAGCATAAGTGGGAGGCCTTTTGGTCGACAGTGAAATACCACTACTTTCATTGTTGTTGTACTTACTCAATTAAGCGGAAGGCCCACCTAGTGGGTGACTTTCGGGACAAGCATACCGGCGCTGAGAATGGTCCCTCGGCAGACCCGGTGTGTGATCCGATTTGAGGACACAGCCAGGCGGGGAGTTTGACTGGGGCGGTACATCCATCAAAGAATAACGTGGGTGTCCTAAGACCAGCTCAGTGAGGCCAGAAACCTCGCGTAGAGTATATGGGCAAAAGCTGGTTTGATCCTGATGTTCAGTATGCACAGGGACGGCGAAAGCCAGGCCCAGCGATCCTTTTGGCTTGAAGAATCTTCAGCAAGAGGTGTCAGAAAAGTTACCACAGGGATAACTGGCTTGTGGCGGCCAAGCGTTCATAGCGACGTCGCTTTTTGATCCTTCGATGTCGGCTCTTCCTATCATTGTGAAGCAGAATTCACCAAGCGTTGGATTGTTCACCCACAAATAGGGAACGTGAGCTGGGTTTAGACCGTCGTGAGACAGGTTAGTTTTACCCTTCTGATGACTTAAATGTTGTTGCGACAGCAATCAACCTTAGTACGAGAGGAACCGGTTGTTCAGACCTCTGGTTCGTGCACTTGGTCGAGTGACCAGCGGTGCCACGCTAAGTCTGTTGGATTACCCCTGAAGGCCTCTTAACGGGGAATCCGTGCTGGAACCTTGTAGCAATGATACTTCCTGGGGGTCTCCAAGTTCGGCCGAGTCTGAACGATCAATGTGATCATGAGGCGGCTACTCTTCGGGGGATGCCGTCATAATACCTAAGCTCTCACGTCTGCCAAGGGCGTACTGGCCCAGACATATCCCCTCGTTGCGGATGGAGTCAGCCCCTAGCGGACAGATCAAGGGTATAGTTCGAAGTTGGGACTCAGAATCGTGTGTAAACGACTCAAGTAAGGCAGGGTGTTGTAAGCGGTAGAGCAGTTCATATGCTGCGATCTGCTAAGACTTTTCCCTCTTGCTTTCGAAGATTCGTAAATAGTGAATCTACCAGTCTTCGTACAGAGAGGCTAAAGGTCTAACACCCTGTGCCAAAGAGAGAGCGTCGCGCTCTGGCGGCCGGGCAAGGCAGCGATAACGGCCGCCGCTGGCGGTCCGAAGCGCTTGTCTGGTCTCGCGTGCTGATCACACGCGGCCTCGACTTGTCGTCTTGGTCCATATAGAGCCGGCACCCTTAAGCTGAGCGCTCCTCTGGAGTG
Organism: Stenchaetothrips biformis; assembly: GCA_030522485.1. NCBI lineage: Eukaryota > Metazoa > Arthropoda > Insecta > Thysanoptera > Thripidae > Stenchaetothrips > Stenchaetothrips biformis. Next base: position 14,654,482 of record CM060097.1, read on the forward strand.
CTTGGCTTGTCTCTCGTTGAACTCCCTGAGCTGGGCTTCGCCGTCTTAGGATGGCGGAGCTCGGCTCGCCTCCATTTGGCCAAGTCCCCGGACTTGGTCTGAGTGAGGCTCCTGATGGTTGGCGCAAGGCTTAGAGCCGAACGGCGGCGCTGTCGCTGATTCGGCTTCCTTGTGGCACTTGGAGCTCTTAGAGCTCCATTTTTCGAGTGCGTGCTGGCTTGACAGGGGGGAGGGCTTCGAGAAAATCGAGGATACGCAGGTGGCGCCGCGAGGCTGAAGAGAGAGATTTCTGAGCGCCGCAGGCGGCCGCGTCAAAAGGTAGAGTCGTATGAGGCTAGAGGAGCGGGTGGGTTCCGGCTCGGGGTCCGGATACCGGGCCGGTGAGAGCGGCCGAGAGTGGGTCTGGGTCTGTGCCTGAGTCCGGGACCCGGTCGGGCTCTGAGAGGAAGGGGTCCCGGGTGGCGGCCCGCCGAGGTGGGTCCCGGGCGAGGGCCGGACCGAGTCCCGGGGAGCGACCGAGGAGGCATAGTGCTTGGCGGGCCTTAAGCGCGACTCAGTCCGGAGGGCCTCTGTGGCGGCAGAGTCCCGAGAGGCCTGTGGGTGGAAGTCCGCCGGAGTCTCACTCGGCCGCGACCCAGCTCTTTTAGTCCGGTCGGCTGTCCCCCTTTTCGTCCAAGTCCGGAGGGCCTCTGTGACGGCAGAGTCCCCTCGGCCCGGCGCCGCCCCGTTCGGCCATGACCGGGGTCCCTTCGGCTTGCCCGCCCATTCGGCCAAGACCGGGGTCCCTCCGGCTTGCCCGCCCATTCGGCCAAGACCGGGGTCCCTCCGGCTTGCCCGCCCATTCGGCCAAGACCGGGGTCCCTCCGGCTTGCCCGCCCATTCGGCCAAGATCGGGGACCCTCCGGCCTACCGCCCCATTCGTCCCCCAAGGCTCCAATCCGTCCAAGTCCCGCTCGGCCCGCCGCCCCAAACGCCTATGTCCCTAAGGTCCCTCTGTTTCCGTACGAGTCCCCCTTTGGCCCGCCGCCCGAAACGCCCATGTCCCCGGGGTCCCCCTGTACCCGTACGAGTCCCCCCGGCCCCCCCATACCCGTACGATTCCCCGCGACCCACCGCCCTATTCGACTAAGTCCCCCTGGGCCCGTCGCTGCATCGGTCAGAGTGCCCCAGAGCCGCCCCGACCCGTTAAGCGAGCGATATTAAGCACAAGTTGGTGCGGGTGTCACTCCGGCGTCTCTGGTCCGATCGGTGGCGTATTGACACGAGCGTCTTGGCCCGGCCTTTCGCTTTCCGCCCGTCACCCGCGCGACCCGATCGGGTCAGCCGTTCGGCCTCGAGAGCCGTCGGCGCGGCGCTCTGCACAGGACCGTATCATGGGAAGGTCAGATCCCGAACGAGTCGTCGGATCGGGATGAACCGTATACCGGAGGCTGCGTCTCGTCGCCCCGAGTCGTCCCGTGCGTCGCGCGTCGAGATCGGCCCAGCCGTTCCGGAGCTATAGGCGATGCAAGTTTTTCGGTAGGCAACACGCCGTACGGGGAGGCAAAACGGATTGCCTATGCGCCGTTCTGCAGGCGCTGGCAAAAAGGACACTTTTTCAAACGCGTTTTTCGACCAGAAGGAGAAGCGGTCGAGACGAACGGAGCGCGTCGTTGGAAAGGGGAAGGTTCAAAGCAGACGCAGGTACCCGGTGTTGCGCGAAGGCACGTCGGTAAGGGTGCCTTCGGGGGCCCCAAAAACGGACTACCCGAAAGGACCTTTACGACCCTCTCCCGGCAGAACGGGTTGAGATAACGGACCCCGGTTTCGACGAGAGGCCATATCGGCGTCCCCTCTACGAGATCGTGTCGAGAGATCGGGTCTTGGAGACGCGGCGAGGGGGAGAAAGGGGCAAAAACAGTCGGGGGGGGTCACACTATTTGAAACGAATCTAACATTCGCCGAGCCCTGACGGCCGAACGGTGCGAGCTAGAGGGCTCGGTCACACGTCATTCGATAGCTCTTGAAAAGTTCTATATGCATGCCGAAAACCACATGCAAGAACAAAGGGGTTCCGGAGGGAGGGCCGATCGTCCCCCGATTTGAGCAATTTGGTGCAAGGTTCCGGAATCGGACCTTCCAACGGCGATTCACCGGTCGAGGTACGAGCTGGGAGGCTCTTTTTGGGCTCAAAATGAAGGTATTGAAACGCCCTAGAGATAACGAATGGTTTTTATGCTGCCGTGAGTCTCCGTCGGCCGAGAGGACCCGTCTTTCAAGAAAAATGACAGTGTACCCGCGGGCTCCGATTCCCTCATTGGCACCTTCAGCGGTCCGCCACGGCCGAACGAAACGATGAAAAAGGACTCCGTCTTCGCTCGAGCCTAGCTTAGACACGAACTTTGAACGTGGCGGAACGCCGAGCCGATGCTGCACACGTCGACCAGTGAATGGGCGATCGTCCGTACTTGAGCGTTGGGGGGAAAGGGGCGATTTGACTCCATTTTTGAACATTGGCAGAGCTCTAGCGGCCGAACGAAAAATGATACAGGGTCGCGTCATGGTTCATTAGAAAGCTCTTGTAACGCTCTATAAGCATGCTGAAAACGATGATTAAGTCCGGAGGGGTTCGGGAGGGAGGGCCGATCGTTCCCCAATTTAGGCGGTTTGGTACAAGGTCCCGGAATCGGACCTTCGAACGGTGATTCACTGGTCGAGGCGAGAGCTAACGGGCTGGGCTAGGCGTCTAGACGAAGGTATGACATGGCGCTAGACGATGAAATCATTTAATATGGTACTGCGAGTCCCTGTTAGCCGAAGGGAGCGATCGTTCATGAAAAATAACAGTGGGACGGCAAGCTCCGACTTCCCGATTGAGACCTTCGGCTGGCTGCCCTGGAAAAACGAATGCAATAAAAGGGACTCTGTCTACGCTTAAATGACGGCAAGACATGTCAGTCGAGTGTGGCAAAACGTGAAGTCGGTCCCAAGCACGTCGACCAGTGAATGGGCGATCATTCACACTTAGGCATTCTGATCGCAAGGCGATTTGACTCCATTTTAGGACATTGGCACGGACCTGGCAGCCGAACCATAAGTGCTAGAGGGTCGGTCTGGGTCTCATTCGAAAGCTCTTTAAAAGCTCTATAAGCATGCCAAAGAAAAGCGTTTTCAATAGAGGGGTTCGCGAGGGAGGGCCGATCGTTCCCCAATTTAGGCAGTTTGGTACAAGGTTCCCGATTTGGACCTTCAAACGGTGATTCACTGGTCGAGGCGAGAGCTAACGGGCTGGGCTAGGCGTCTTAACGAAGGTATTAGAAGGCGCTAGACGATACAATCATTTAATATGGTACTGCGAGTCCCTGTTAGCCAAAGGGAGCGATCGTTCATGAAAAATAACAGTGGGACGGCAAGCTCCGACTTCCCGATTGAGACCTTCGGCTGGCTGCCCTGGAAAAACGAATGCAATAAAAGGGACTCTGTCTACGCTCAAATGACGGCAAGACATGTCAGTCGAGTGTGGCAAAACGTGAAGTCGGTCCCAAGCACGTCGACCAGTGAATGGGCGATCGTTCACACTTAGGCATTCTGATCGCAAGGCGATTTGACTCCATTTTAGGACATTGGCACGGACCTGGCAGCCGAACCATAAGTGCTAGAGGGTCGCTCTAGGGCTCATTCGAAAGCTCTCTAAAAGCTCTATAAGCATGCTGGAAGACAGCGTTATGATTTGAGGGGTTCTGGAGGGAGGGGCGATCGTTCCCCCATTTTAGCACTTTGGTGCAAGGTTCCCGATTTGGACCTTCAAACGGGGATTCACTGGTCGAGGTGGGAGCTACCGGGCACGGCTAGCTTTCAAAATGAAGGTAATGAATAGTGCTAGACGACATTACCAATTAGAATGCTACTGCGAGTCCCTGTTTGCCAAATGGACCGATCGTTCAAGAAAAGTAACAGTGGGCCGGCAAGCTCCGATGTCCCGATTCGCACCTTTGGCGGGCCGCCATGACGAAAGGACTCGGGAAAAAGGGACTCCATCTTCACTGAAGTCTATCTTAGATATGTTTCTTGGTTGCTGCGAACTTTCAGACCGGTCCTAATCACGTAGACCAGTGAATAGGCGATCGTTCGAACTTGTGCACTTGGGAAAAATAGTGGTTTGACTCCGTTTTTAGAAGTTGGAACGACTCTGGCGGCCGAACTATGCGACCAAAGAGGCTCGTTGGACTCCCATTTAAAAGCTTTTGAGTTGTTCTAATCGCATGTAAAAATTCAAGATTACAATTACAGCGGTTCGGGAGTGAGAGGCGATCGTTCCCCCATTTCAGCGGTTTGGTACAAGGTTCCCGATTTGGCCCTTCAAACGGTGATTCACTGGTCGAGGTGGGAGCTACCAGGCTCTGCTAAGCGTCAAAATGAAGCTATCTAGTGGCGCTAGAAGAGGGTACAGTTAAACTTGCCGTTCCTAGGCCAGAGTGGTCTAGGAAGGGCTTCGTTTACGAAAAGAGACGGTGTAGCGGCAAGATCCGACATCCCGCTTTGTACCATTGGCGGGCTGCCAAGGCCGATGCAACCGAAATAAATGGACGTTGTAGCCTCTCGAGTCTAGCTTAGACCCGTCTCTTGGTCCCTGCAAACTTTGAGATCGGTCCCGATAACGTCGACCAGTGAATGGGCGATCGTGCAAACTTGTGCATTTGGTGCGAAAGGCGATTCGACTCCATTTTTGGACATTGGCACGGACGTGGCAGGCGAACCATAAGTGCTAGAGAGTCACACTAGGTCTCATTCGAAAGCTCTCTAAAAGTTCTATAAGCATGCCGGAGGACAGCGTTATGATTCGAGGGGTTCTGGAGAGAGGGGCGATCGTTCCCCCATTTCAGCAGTTTGGTGCAAGGTTCCCGATTCGGACCTTCAAACGGCGATTCACTGGTCGAGCTGCAAGGTAGGGGACTCGGCTAGGTGTCAAAATGAAGGTATTGGATGGCACTAGAAGAGGGTCTCGTTGCATATGCTATTCGGGGTCCCGTGTGGCCGAGGGAAGCGATCGTTTGGAAAAAATAGCAGTGTACAAGCAAGCTCCGACTTCCCGATAGGAACCTTCGCGGAGCTGCCAGGGCCTAACGGTTCTACTTAAGCAGACTCCGTTTTATCTCATGTCTGAGTTAGACACGTCTCTTTGTCGCTGCAAACTTTGAAATCGGTCCCGATAACGTCGACCAGTGAATAGGCGATCGTTCGAACTTAAGCATTCTGGTCGGAAGGCGATATGACTCCATTTTCAGACATTGGCACGGACGTGGCAGGCGAACCATAAGTGCTAGAGAGTCGCTCTAGGTCTCATTCGAAAGCTCTTTAAAAGTTCTATAAGCATGCTTGAAACCAGCGTTACTTTTTGAGGGGTTCTGGAGGGAGGGGCGATCGTTCCTCCATTTTAGCACTTTGGTGCAAGGTTCCCGATTTGGACCTTCAAACGGCGATTCACTGGTCGAGCTGCGAGGTACGGGACTCGGCTGGGTGTCAAAATGAAGGTATTGGATAGCACTAGAAGAGGGTCTCGTTGCAAATGCTGTTCTGAGTCCCGTGTGGCGAAGGGAAGCGATCGTTTGGTCAAAATAACAGTGTACCAGCAAGCCCCGACGTCCCGATTCGCACCTTTGCCGAGTTGCCAGGGCCTATCCGATCGACTTAAGTGGACTCCGTTTCCTCTCAAGTCTGAGTTAGACACGTCTCTTGGTCCCTGCAAATTTTGAGATCGGTCCCGTTAACGTCGACCAGTGAATGGGCGATCGTGCAAACTTGTGCATTTGGTGCGAAAGGCGATTTGACTCTATTTTTGTACATGAGAACGGCCCTAGCGGCCTAGCCATTCATGCTAGAGAGCTCCTTGTTGATTCATTCGAAAGATCATAAAAAGATCTAAAAGTGAACCGACTTTCAGCTTAAAATATCAAAGGGTTCGGGAGCGAGAGGCGATCGTTCCCCAATTTTAACAGTTTGGTGCAAGGTTCCCGATTTGGACCTTCAAACGGCGATTCACTGGTCGAGGTGCGAGGTACGGGACTCGGCTAGGTGTTAAAATGAAGGTATTGGATGGCACTAGAAGAGGGTCTCGTTGCAAATGCTATTCCGGGTCCCGTGTAGCTGAGGGAAGCGATCGTTCGGGAAGAATAGCAGTGTACCTGCAAGCTCCAACTTCCCGATTCGCACCTTTGCCGAGCTGCCAGGGCCTATCCGATCGACTTAAGTCAACTCCGTTTCCTCTCAAGTCTGAGTTAGACACGTCTCTTGGTCCCTGCACATTTTGAGATTTCAATCACGTCGACCAGTGAATAGGCGATCGTTCGAACTTGTGCACTTGGGTAAAATGGTGGTTTTACTCCATTTTTAGACGTTAGAACGGCTCTAGCGGCCGAGCCATCGAAGCTAGAGAGCTCCTTGTTGTTTCATTCGAAAGATCATAAAAAGATCTACAAGTGAACCGACTTTCAGCTTAGAGAATGGAAGGGTTCAGGAGCGAGAGGCGATCGTTCCCCCATTTAAGCAGTTTGGTGCAAGGTACCCGATTCGGACCTTCAAACGGCGATTCACTGGTCGAGGTGCGAGATACAGGACTCGGCTGGGTGTCAAAATGAAGATATTGGATGGCACTAGAAGAGGGCCTCGTTGCATTTGCTATTTCGGGTCCCGTGTAGCTGAGGGAAGCGATCGTTTGGGAAAAATAACAGTGTACCAGCAAGCTCCAACTTCCCGATTCGCACCTTTGCCGAGCTGGCAGGGCCTATCCGATCGACTTAAGTCAACTCCGTTTCCTCTCAAGTCTGAGTTAGACACGTCTCTTGGTCGCTGCATTATATTCAGGACGATTTCAATCACGTCGACCAGTGAATAGGCGATCGTTCGAACTTGTGCACTTGGGAAAAATGGTGGTTTTACTCCATTTTTAGACGTTAGAACGGCTCTAGCGGCCGAGCCATTCAAGCTAGAGAGCTCAATGTTGTTTCATTCGAAAGATCATAAAAAGATCTACAAGTGAACCGACTTTCAGCTTAAAGAATGGAAGGGTTCAGGAGCGAGAGGCGATCGTTCCCCCATTTAAGCAGTTTGGTGCAAGGTACCCGATTCGGACCTTCAAACGGCGATTCACTGGTCGAGGTGCGAGATATAGGACTCGACTGGGTGTCAAAATGAAGATAATAAGTGGCACTAGAAGAGGGTCTCGTTACAAATGCTATTCCGGGTCCCGCTTAGCTGGGGGAAGCGATCGTTTGGGAAAAATAACAGTGTACCAGCAAGCTCCAACTTCCCGATTCGCACCGTTGCCGAGCTGCCAGGGCCTATCCGATCGACTTAAGTGGACTCCGTTTTACCTCAAGTCTGTGTTAGACACGTCTCTTGGACGCTGCATTATATTCAGGACGATTTCAATCACGTCGACCAGTGAATAGGCGATCGTTCGAACTTGTGCACTTGGGAAAAATGGTGGTTTTACTCCATTTTTAGACGTTAGAACGGCTCTAGCGGCCGAGCCATTCAAGCTAGAGAGCTGCTTGATGTTTCATTCGAAAGATCATAAAAAGATCTACAAGTGAACCGACTTTCAGCTTAGAGAATGGAAGGGTTCAGGAGCGAGAGGCGATCGTTCCCCCATTTAAGCAGTTTGGTGCAAGGTACCCGATTCGGACCTTCAAACGGCGATTCACTGGTCGAGGTGCGAGATACAGGGCTCGGCTGGGAGTCAAAATGAAGATAATAAGTGGCACTAGAAGAGAGTTTCGTTACAAATGCTATCCCGGGTCCCGTGTAGCTGAGGGAAGCGATCGTTTGAGAAAAATAACAGTGTACCGGCAAGCTCCGACTTCCCGATTCGCACCTTTGCCGAGCTGCCAGGGCCTATCCGATAGACTTTAATGGACTCTGTTTTCTCCCATGTCTGAATGAGACACGTCCCTTGGTCGCTGCAACATATTCAGGACGATTTCAATCACGTCGACCAGTGAATAGGCGATCGTTCGAACTTGTGCACTTGGGTAAAATGGTGGTTTTACTCCATTTTTAGACGTTAGAACGGCTCTAGCGGCCGAGCCATTCAAGCTAGAGAGCTCCTTGTTGTTTCATTCGAAAGATCATGAAAAGATGTACAAGTGAGCCGACTTTCAGCTTAAAGAATTGAAGGGTTCAGGAGCAAGAGGCGATCGTTCCCCAATTTTGACAGTTTGGTGCAAGGTACCCGATTGGGACCTTCAAACGGCGATTCACTGGTCGAGGTGCGAGGTACAGGGCACTCGGCAGGTGTTAAAATTAAGGTATTGAATGGCACTAGAAGAGGGTTTCGTTGCTTGTTCTATTCCGAGTCCCGTGTGGCCGAGGGAAGCGATCGTTCGGTAAAAATAACAGTGTACCAGCAAGCTCCGACTCCCCGATTCGCACCTTCGCGGAGCTGCCAGGGCCTATCCGATCGACTTAAGTGGACTCCGTTTGACCTTAAGTCTGAGTAAGGCACGTCTCTTGGTCGCTGCAAATTTTCAGATCGATTTCAATCACGTCGACCAGTGAATAGGCGATCGTTCGAACTTGTGCACTTGGGTAAAATGGTGGTTTTACTCCATTTTTAGACGTTAGAACGGCTCTAGTGGCCGAGCCATTAAAGCTAGAGAGCTTCTTGATGTTTCATTCGAAAGATCATAAAAAGATCTACAAGTGAGCCGACTTTCAGCTTAAAGAATGGAAGGGTTCAGGAGCGAGAGGCGATCGTTCCCCCATTTAAGCAGTTTGGTGCAAGGTTCCCGATTCGGACCTTCAAACGGCGATTCACTGGTCGAGGTGCGAGGTACGGCACTCGGCCAGGTGTCAAAATGAAGGTATTGAATGGCACTAGAAGAGGGTTTCGTTGCATATGCCATTACGGATCCCGTGTGGGCAAGGGAAGCGATCGTTAGGGAATAATAGCAGTGTACCTGCAAGCTCCGACTTCCCGATTCGCACCTTCGCCGGGCTGCCCCGGCTGAACAAATCTCCTTAAAGGGACTCTATATTCTTTCTAGTGTAGCCCAGACCTGTTGTTTGATTGCTTCAAACTTTCAGACAGGTCTGAATGACGCCGAAGAGTGAATGGGCGATCATC